>JANHFR010008170.1:16023-30235 GCA_032468015.1 Mimophis mahfalensis | reverse complement strand
CAGGAAGGCCTGGAGGAACATTGTGCATGGGGTCGCGATGGGTCGGACACGACTTCGCAACTAACAACAACAACATTTTGTGAGTTGGGATGATCCAAGTTTGTGAAGACTACTATGTAATCATCCAGTACTGTTCAACCCAATATTTCTTCTACAGAGATTGTATCGAGTATATAGGCTTATCATATAATGTGTATGCTCCCTGGCTCTATAGAACTCAGCTAATAGCAAACATTTTGGTATTTAAAAAGCAAAACCAATATTATGACTGTAAAATTCTCCCATCTTTTCTTCCTCGCTGTGATACTGTGGTGATTTTATTGCAATCTTCAAGATGCTTCTGGTTTCATCTCCTGCTTGAAAAACCATGGTTAAGTTACAATATCCTGGTTAGGAAGGAGAGCATGAAAGTGCAGCATTTATTGCTAACGTAACAACCTGGAATTTATTAAATTGAAATCATTAAATCTGAAGCGACCCTAGAAATTGCATTTAAATAATAATCATAATAGTTACTCTGTGGCATGTAAAATTGTAAAATGGATGCTGTTAAGGCAAAAACAAATTCCCTAAAGTCATGTTATTAAGATAGTCATGCAGCATCCAGAAGGAAAAAGCACCTTTCTAAAATGAGAAAATTTATTTATTTTTATTTCATTCACAGTCTTGTGAATTCCTTCAAACCCAGAGATTTAACTGCAGTTCAGAGGTTCTGTATTAAACACATTTTTACCCAGATGTCAGTGGAGTCAACACAATTACACATCTATAGAACTATCTGAGATACCCATTGTGCCCAAAAACTGTTGACATGAAAATACACCTGCATTTTCAGTCTAAACTATAGGCATTTATAATTTTTGTCAAAAGCACCCACATACAGTCGCAAAATGATAATACAATTTAACAAACCTTTGCAGAGTTCTTTTGTTTGTTTTTAGCCCCAGACTTCTATATTAAAAATACCCTTTCTTGCACCATTTGCTGTTTTTTTTGCAGGCTTACTTTAAAGACTTTTATTTTCCCCTGTACCAATTTCATGAAAATCCTATTAGGAACCCTCAATTATTTCCCTCTTCCTCTAAGAAGGAATTTCCGCCTCTTCCATCGCAACCTCTTCTCTCATATTCTATACCAATCCAAAAAGGATTGAACCACAGAGAGATAAAGAGGTCTGAAAAGTCAAAGTGTTTTATGTCTTTTTTGTAAGTGGAAAGATAAGATTTGGGGACTGTACTTTTTATGAAACAGTTTTGTATTCCTGTACCCCAGAGTGAATAATACTGCTTGACCAATACTAGGAATAGTAGTAATTTAGCATAATTGCAGTATTACCATATATCACATGGGTAAAGGGAACAGAAGTTTCTCCATTTATTTTTATGCAAATGCTCTTCACAAGGAGTACCATGTTTGTTCTCTTTATTTTCTTGAAAGTATGCACAATTTATTTTCTTGAAAGTATGCACATTTTTTTCCCTTGTTATAATTTGTTCACAAAGAACAGAACGGTCTTATCACCATTCTAGATATGGGAGACTTCACAGCAAGCTCACTTATCTCTGTCATATTTATCTTCTGTATTAAGAGATCAAGGTCATTTTCTTCAGCTTCTCCCTGTTTTAATTCTCTACAAGACTGTGTTATATAGCACCTCTACTATTAAAAATTATCTACAAGTGGACTGTTGCATAGCATCTCTGATCAAGTTTATGCTATTCTTGCTCTGGAGTGATGGACAGAAACACCAAGCAACTGGCCATTGTGATGAGTTTACTGTTAGATCCGGAGATCAGGAGCGGGAATGAGGACTCGGTAGCCAAGAGTGATTTCACGCAATAGCTCTTTTACTCATAGTGAGGACCCAGCAACTCTTTAAATACTGTTGGGACTAGCCCACTAGCCAATGAATTTGCAGGGATTTCCCGCTGAAATAATTCAAATACTTAACACACCTCCCCCCCAGAATGCACTTTGAGTCATTAATGAACAATTAACATACATAATCATTCAGGTGAGTAGGGCGTGCCCGCACCCTAGTTGACCTGCGCAGCTCAGTTGGAGCTGGGGTGTCAAGCGGAGCGGACTGTTTTGCTGTGCTCCGCTCCACCCCCTGTCGGCCTGGTTGCCTGGGCGTGTCTGGCCTCTCGACGCGTGGACTCTGACTGCCTCCAGCTAAGTCCTCCAGCTCGGGCATTGCTTCCGTCGGGGGGTGGCACTCTGGGGGTACGCGAGTCTTCTCCTCAGATTGAAGAGCAGACTGCGGTACTTGGTTTTTGCCCGGGTTCGTTTGTGGGGGCAGGCCTTCATCTAACTTGCCCGGTAGTCGCCGTCAGAGCTGGTCAACGTGCCGCCTCCATGTTCGACCATCGTCCATGTCTACCTGGTATGACAATGGCCGAGTCTTTCCAGAGATTGTCCCTGTTTCCCACCCAGAGTTCAATGTCTTTGTCCATGAGAGGCCACCAGACGTAGCTTCTCACCAGACCCTTCATCCTCACAACCCCCGGGTGACTCATATGCAAGATTTCTAGAACCCTTTTCCTCAAACTCGCTGGAACTACCACCCGGTCACCCCACAACAGGCACCCCCCCATGCAACTCAGTTAATCTCGTTTAGCAAAATATGCCTTAAATTCCCCTTCCCCCTTTGCTGGCCACCCCCTCTTCACCCAACTGGTGACAGTTCACAGTTCAGTGTCTTTGTTGGTGGCTCTGGCCACCTCGTCCGAGGTGACTGGGGAGGAGTCCAAAATGTCCAAGAGCAGGACAGTGGTGTCCGTTGTTTCTCCATCAATCTGGTCTGGGAGGGGGCAGTGGCTGAGTGCATCGGCGTTTCCCATGTCTTTTCTGGGGTGATGGGTCAATCGGTAGGCATAGCCGGATAGGAAAAGTGCCCAGCGCTGCATCCGTGGCGATAGGGCTGACGGTGTTGGTCGATCTCTGGCGAGCAGTCCGAGCAGTGGTCTGTGATCCGTCACAAGTTCGAACTCCCTCCTGAACAGACAGTCATGAAATTTTTTGACTCCTGCAACTGCTGCCAGCGCCTCCTTGTTGATCTGGCCATAGTTCCTCTTGGCGGGCGTTAGAGTCTGAGAGTAAAATGCGATGGGTGCTTCCAGGCCATTTGGCAGTCTGTGGCCGAGGACAGCACCCATGCTGAAAGGCGAGGCGTCGCAGACAAGGATGAGCGGGAGGGTGGCATTGTACTGGATCAGGAAGCTGTCCTGTGAAAGCAAGGTTTTGACAGTCCTTAATGCCAATTCCTCTTCTTTTCCCCATTTCCATGCTGCTTTGGGTGATAACAGTTTGTGGAGGGGCTCAGCTGCGGTGGCTTGGTCCTTAAGAAAGACTGCGTAAAAGTTTAAGAGTCCCAGAAAAGCTTGCAGCTCCTGCTTGGACGTCGGGGTTGGGGCGTCCTTGATTGCCCTGACCTTGCTTTCTGTGGGGTGGATTCCTCTCTGGTCGATGCAGTAGCCCAGAAATTCTATGGAGGGAACCCCAAGTAGGCATTTTTCCTTCTTGACCCAGAGACCGGCTGCTCTAAATTTTGTCAGGACAGCGGCTAGTTGCTCTCTCAGTTGCCTGGGGTCATTGGCGATGATGAGTACATCGTCAAAGTATGGCACGACCCCAGGGAGGCCATGGAGGAGCGTCTCCATGGTGCTCTGAAATAGTCCTGGTGCAATGCTGACCCCAAACTGGAGGCGCGTGCACTTGAAGGCGCCCCGGTGGGTCATTATTGTTTAGGCCTCTGCAGTGGCTTCATCCACTGGTAATTGTTGGTATGCTTGGGCCAGGTCCAATTTGGCAAAAAATTTTCCTGGCCCCAGGGAGTGCAGTAGATGGTGGATAACTGGAACTGGATAGGCGCTTGGCTGTAAGGCCTGGTTGATCGTACACTTGTAGTCGGCGCAAATGCGCACTGACCCATCTGGCTTAACCGGTGTTACGATCGGGGTTTCCCATTTGGCGTGGTCTACTGGAACTAGGATTCCTTGCACCACGAGCTTTTCGAGCTCCCTCTCGACCTTGGGTTTGAGTGCTAAGGGGACCCGCCTGGCCTTTAAATGGATTGGGGCGACGTTGGGGTCAAGTCCAAAAGAAATGGGGGTCCCCACACACCTGCCCAGTCCTGATTCAAAAATGTCCTTGAATTCAGCTAGGAGGTCGCTGCGTAGGGTGGTCGTGTCGTTTGTGGAGTTGGTGATGCTGTGCACTCCGGTAATGCCCAAGCCAAGTGCCGGGAACCAGTTCATCCCCAAGAGGCTGGGCAAATGGCCATGCACTATGGTGAGTGGCAAGGTGGCGAGGAATTCCTTCCTGCATGCCACTGGGAGGGTTTTCCCTTGGCAGTCCCAGATTCGGATGCGCTGCGGGTTGAGGTCTCGATGCTGGAGCTTGGGGAAGGCTTGCTTGACCCAGTCCCACGAGACGATGGAGATGGGCGAGCCAGAGCCGATCTCCATGCGGCAGTCCCTTCCGTCGATCAGCACGGTCGTGTAGATCTTCTCCCCTCTCTCTGTGCTTGCTTGGTCAACGCTGAGGGTGTGCGCTTCCGTTCTTTCGAACTTGACGCCGCCATTAAAATGGTGCCTCTGATTGGCTCTTTTGTCTTTGGCTGCCATTTCTTTTGGCGGGAAATTTCTCTCTGGGTTTTCCGCTCGGCTCACTGGGTTTCTCGCTCTGCAGGCTCTAGCGATATGCCCTCGTTTATTACAGTGGCGGCACATCGCTTCTCGGAACCTGCAATGGGATCGTTGGTGGGGGCCACCGCAACTAGCACAATTGCGGGGGCTTCTCGCTGGTTTTCCCCCTTTGGTCGTGCACACGTCCTCTTCTGATGTCTCACCTTCATCGGGGCTGGCCTCCTCATGGTGTACGGAGGCCACTTTGGTCGCTCCTTGGGCTGCCTTGGGTCACTGCAATGCAGTCTCTGCAGACGAGGACGATTCGTGCGCCCTGCCTCATCCAGCACAATCGTCAGGGTCAGGTCCTGGTGGGCTAGGAGGCATCTCCTGAGCCAGGTGTCGGTGACCCCTCGGTTCACTTACTCTATCAGGGCCTTGTCGAGGTTCCCGAATTTGGCCAGAATGGCTGCTGCCCACAGTGTGGTGACAAAGTCGTTGATTGACTCGTCTTCTCGCTGGAACCGGTCTCGAAACTCAATTCGGTGGACGTATTTGGAGGGCGCCGGGGAGTAGTGCTTCCTGAGCACTGTCTGCAGGGCCGTCCAGGAGACCGACATCACTGGGGTTGGGGCTACCAGAGCCTTGGCGACGCTAAAAATGGTGCTGCTGCAGTGGGTGAGGAAAAGCGCCTGCTTTCTGTCGTCTGAGATGCCACAGAGTTCGGCGGCGTGGAGGGAGCATTCGAAATGGGTCATGTAGTCCTCCCATTTCTCGGTCTTCTGCTGGAATGGTGAAGGAGCGGAGTAGGTAGCCATGGCGCGGCTCGTTGCTCCGAAACTTGCTGGCTTGTGCTGGCTCGTGCCTCAGTATCCCACCTTCGTCGCCAGTGTTAGATCCGGGGATCAGGCGTGGGAATGAGGACTCGGTAGCCAAGAGTGCTTTCACGCAATAGCTCTTATAGTGACGACCCAGCAACTGGCTGGGAGAAATGCAACTCTTTAAATACTGTTGGGACCAGCTCACTAGCCAATGAATTTGCGGAGATTTCCCACCGAAATAATTCAAATACTTAACATTTACACAACATTTTGCTAAGTCATTCATACTTGCCTGAGCCTTAATTCTTCATGGGCAGGGTCTGGCATGACCTGATCTGGGCTTCATTTCCCCCTGTGGACTCCAATTAAGTGGACAGGATACTCTGTAGCATGGGCTCTGCTGACATGTTTTGAGAGATGTAGTGTTATGAGTAGCTGGAACAGCAAAATGGCCTATACTACTTCCATAGGGAAAGTTATTCTGGGTGCCTTGGAAAAAAAGAGACATGGTCCCTTCTGGAGAGGCCTTCCTTGCAGCTGGCTAAACTGCATAACTATTGCCCTGTTTCCAGCCTCCTCTTTTTAAAACTGATTTGTTTGTTTTTCTTAAAACCACCCAGATGGAAATCAGCCCACCATACAATTCCCTCTTCATTAATTCAGGTTAAAAATGAAACAATTGGTGAGAGAACAATCTTCAAGAAGGTTGTTGAGCACCTTCTTGTCATAGGGCAGTGGTTCTCAATCTTCCTAATGCTGCAACACTTTAATACAGTTCCTCATGTTGTGGTGACACCCAACCATAAAATTATTTTCACATACACCTGTATTTGTATTAAAATACGTGTTTTCTGATGGTCTTAGGCGACCCCTGTGAAAGGGTCGTTTGACCCCAAAAGGGGTCGCGACCCACAGGTTGAGAACCACTGTGATAGGGTTTCATTTACACATGCCCTAGGGTAATGGATTATCAGAGTCCCTTTCAATCAGGATTAGGTTTAGAATTATGCATGGAATAACTTCAGATGTGGTGGATTGGTTCTGGTTCTGCTCTCCATTACCTTACTGATTCTACTTAACCTCACAGAGTCATTCAATACTATTGACCAGGATGCTTTTTGGGCTGCTACAATTGTTGGAGTTATGGGTGCTATTCTACAATGCTTCTGCAGCATTCTACAAAGGTGATACCAGTTGGCGTTGGGGTGGGTAGAATGAGAGGTCAGTCTAACAGTCTTTCCTGAGCAGTGTTGGTCTTCTTGCTCCTAATATTTAACATGTACATGAAATTGGTGGGTGAAATTATAAGTTTGGATGAAGTGTCATCAATGTGCTGATGATAGTCAGCTACAGGTTTCCACTGTGAGTTGGGCAAGAGATACTGTGGAAATTTTGACCTACAAAACTTCTGGTGGTTACAGTTCGGTAAAGTTAAACTCTAGCAAAGTCTTCCAAAAACCACCTGGTTCTCTTAACTGCTGTAGTTGTAACTCTGAATAGGACATCATTTCAACAGAAGAATAACAGAATGACAGAGTTGGAAGGGACCTTGGAGGTCTTCTAGTCCAACCCCCTGCTCAGGCAGGAAGGCCTATACCATTTCAGACAAATGCTTGTCCACTCTTTACTTAAAGCAGGTCTACAAATTAGATCCTTACCCAGCTTTGGTTGCTATAACAGTTACAGCCCTCCCTGGAGCAGGAAGCTCTAATGATAGTGACATATAACTTCGACATCATAATTAGACTTGACTACTGCAATCCACTCTACGTGAGGCTGCTTTTAAAAAACTATTCTGCATTTAAAGCTGGTGCAAAATGCAGCAGCCATGTAGCAAGTGAGACCCATAGGAACATGTGGCTGGTATTACATTAGTTCCCAGTAGAAACCATAGTGCTGCTTTTACGCAACTTGGCTCTTAGGTTCCTTAAGATCTGCTTCCTCTGTATCTCAGTTAAGATGTTTTATTTTCCATGTATACATTCTATTTTGGGATGGAAACCAAGAGGTGATATTTTTCTTTGATGACCTAATAAAAGTCTCCCCCACCCTGACATCTCAACGGCATTGTCCTTAGCATCATTTGTAAAGCAGCTAAGAATGATTCCCCCCCCCCCCAATAGGGCTTCTGTAGAATAATGCAGTAGTACTTACTGTTGGTGTTTTTAAATCTTATTTTATTTTAATGCAGTCATTATGAGCTTGTTAACTGAGTAGTGCGGTGGCCTAGAGGTGGAGCTGTTGCCTCACAATCAGGAGGCTGTGAGTTTGATCCTAGGTAGAGGCAAATATTTCTCTCTCTGGGCATGATGAGAATATATCTGCTGAATTTAGCTCCACATTGACGACAGGAAGGGCATCCGGCCAATAAACACTCAGCTCCATTCAGTTGCCCAGACTCCACCCCACAAGGGATTATGGGGTCGTTAAAAGATAATGATTATGAGCCTGTTAACCATTCTGCTATTTTTATGATTGTTTTATTGTTGGGGACTGCATATTTTATTGTTTTAATTATTGTTAACCAATAGGAATTCTTCTTTGATTAGAATGGTATACAGATGTTATAAATGTGTGTGTGTGTGTGTGTGTGTGTGTGTGTGTGTGTGTTATACAGGGCATATTACTGAAAGCCAGTGCCATACATCAAAGAGAAACAAACAACAAATGATGGATATTCCAACATCATTGCAACTTTAATAATAATTAACACCAAGAAAGTGCAGATGCTACAATGCTAGAACAAGTAGACCCTTGGCATAGCTGTACTATGGGCACAGATTTAATTTACCACCAGACTTTGTAGGATTTCTACTCTCTGTAAATCCTTCAAGTGGCCATGAAAGAATACTGTGACTTAAAGCATTCATTAAGCATCAGTATTCATTCCACACTATTAAGATTCAAAACACTTCCACAGTAGAATGATCTCTTTCAAAAGAAATTAACATAGAATTCCTTTGTGGACACACTTTAAATTGGCAGTTTTGCTTAAAACATAAATAAAAATAATATATAACTACCCAGCAATAAAAGATGATCAAAGAAGTCCTTTGGATAGCTATCTACATTATATTACAACAGAGACCATGAAATATTGAAGAATAATTAAATATCCTATAGAAATACAAGTTAGTGATAAAATGTGAAATATTATACATATAAATAATAGTGATAAAAAACATTTACTCAGGGCTGATTTTCTTTACAGAGAATGTAGTTAGATTTACTTTGTGATTATATTCATTTATTTATTTTAAATGCTTGTCATTTTCCAGCTATAACCTCCTGAACTAAGATATATAAAACTGAAACAGGAGACAGCATCAGTTAACATATATAGCTGCAGAAATTTGCAATAGATGAACATTTAAGAAACAAAGGAACCTATCAGTGAAACAATCTACATTTCCAGAATCAAGTATTTGAAAGCATCAAGGTAAACATAGAATTCTTAAACAGTGCCCAAAGATCTAGAATTAGATGACACAATAGAATGAAACTTTAATTTCCTCATAATCTGTCCATTGATGGCTGCACATTGATCCTGGAGAAAAGTAGATAAATAGACAGATAGTTGCCATGGTGTTTTTTTCAGCTTCCAGGTATTTTTTTGTTTCTACAGAGAAACTTTCTGGTTTTAGACAACAACAAAAAGAGAGATTTATTGAATGTTCTCTATTATTCCAAGTTTTGCTTAGGTTCTTGAGTTGTTTTCACTGAAAAGAAACAAAAAACTGTCTATCATCTGTCTATCTATCTATCTATCTATCTATCTATCTATCTATCTATCTATCTATCTATCATCTAACCATATATCTATCCATATATCTAAAAAATTAAGGGAGTTATACATGATCTGGGATATAATGGGTGGTATATTATTTTTAACCCTGTTATGCCAAAAATGTTTTTAAAATATGCATTTCTTCTAGCTTAACAGTGCTATCAGATTTTCATACCATTAAGATCATTTAAAAATTACATATAACCATATAGATACACATAATGTTATTTGTGCTTTGTGAAATGCTAGATTAATTGATAATCCACATAGTTTTTGACTTTTTGATCTAGATAGCCCATGTAGAAAAAAACTCATAGCTGATGACGCTTAAAATTGCTCAAAGGGCCAGAAAAATAAAAGGGCTAGCATACACGGAGGACAGTTTGAAAATCTATAATATAGTGTTATATAAATAACATACAAATAATGCAATGCTACCATTTTCAGAACACTATTCATATACATTTAAAAAATGGTAACTTTGGTATTTCCACAAAGAAATCGGTAAAATACTCCTCAAAAAATAATTTGATCCTATAATGCAATATTGAAATAATGTACAATGTTAATCAGAAAGCAGTGGAAACCTTTATTTTAGTTACTGAACAGTGATATGTGAGACAGGGACAAGGGAAAGCTGGAGTCTGTGGAACAGGATGTGCATTCAGCAATTGCACACATTGGCAACCTCTCTTGCCTGTATTCTTGAAATGTGGGACAGCTGTGCAATGCCACCCACAAGTGCCTGACCCACAGGTCATAATCTGTAATCATCCAGTTCCTCCCAGAGGTGGTATAGAGAATAAGGAAGATGACCTTGATGAAAATATACAGACTTCATGTACAGTCAAAAGGGCTTAAATCATTTTTTGAGTTCACAGGAATATAAGGAGGAGGAAGGGGAGGTACAGCACAATCAGACTTACATGATTATGTTATTATACTCAAACAATGACAGCCAGTTTGGTCTAGTGATTAGGGCAACAGGCTAAGTTCCATTTTAACCATGAAGCCAGCTCAATGATCTTGGGCCAGTCACTTTCTCAACCTAACTCACTTCCCAGGAGGGAAATAGGACGAGGAAGGTGTGTTGCATATAGTCACAACCTTGAGTTATTTGTAAAACATAATAAAGATGGGATAAAAATAAATAAATGTCCAATCTCAATAAAAGAAGTTTTAGCCTTCCTGTGGAGTTGATGTCATGGTCTGGTCTACTGGGGCAGAGGAGGGAGGGTGAAAGGTCAATGGAAGCATTCTTTTTTCACATTCAGGCAAGCCTAAAATATTTGTCCATGGTTAGTTCCCCCTACGGTGGAAGCACTTGAAATTCTGCCCATTGGTGGTGGTGGAAGCAAGAGAAATGGTATCGCAACACAACACTTCTCAAATATGTGAGCAGTTCCCCCTAAGCGGAAGCACTTAGTCTTAATTAGTTTCCAAAAGTTGATGTCAGAAGAAGCCAACTGTGCTCTGAAAGTGGGGATGCTATTCTAAAAGAACTGAGGCCACAATGGAGCAACAATAGGTCCTGACCCTGTCTTCCTCATTTCCTGAAATGAGGACCACTATCAGCTTTATCAGCAGGAACCTCTTAGATGGGATGAAGAAGGTGGAGAAGGTGGTCCTGGAGATCTCCAAGAGATAAGCTGTAACAGTTTTCATAAGCAGTCCTATGAAGGAAAGTGCAGTGTCCCTGGGAAAAGGAGTATCAAGTGGGTCCATCTGATGAAAGAAGTATTGCACCATTATGAGGTAAGCCCCACACCTTTTCACACCATGGATCTTGTGGTGCTATGGCAAGAAGTTGCTTTAATCCTTTTGAGAAATAGTGCAGGAGCCTGCAGACACTGCTAAGGGCCAGCACGTGAGCCCCTACTAGCAGAGCCACCTGAAGCACCAATCCAAATGGAGCAAAGGTGTTTCCAACCTTGATACAACTTGGACTTCCCTTTGTCTGTAATGCATCCGTATTAGTTCCACCGCTTTCAAAGCCATGCAGGACTTGGGCACTTTAGTCCAGACACTGCAAACTAATGGAGAGAAAAAAACATGAATTACAGTGCTCCTTTCCTGAAAACAGGAAACTGGGAGAAAGAAAGAAGAAAAAAGAACTGGCTGAAATGTTGCAAAGTAATAGCTCTTTGTCAATCCTTCTTTCTAAAGGAACTATTCAAGTATTTATTTTTTAGTATAGTTATATCATTTGCCATAATTGCCATAATTTCTTGGTTCACATTCCTTTTTAAATATAATTTGGCACTTCATTTCCAAGCTTTTTCCCACCCAATAGCAGCAAAAATTCCCCCAACAATGCAAGTCTTTGTTAAGCAGGAGCTGAGTAACAATTGGGTTGTATAAAATAGCTTTGAGACTGCTTTTTTTATTGAAATCCTTCCATCCATTCTCACCATGTTTGGCACAGCTTTTAATGAGCCTGCCTGAACTCGAGTAACCTCCCCTGGCAATTTGTAAGGAAGAAAAATTAGATGGATCATTTTATTCTGTGGGTTGGTGATGAGGTAATTGGCTTTCATTACAGTATTTTCTTTTATAACTGACACATTTCAGCTGGAAGATCCAGCACCCTCTGTGAGCTTATGAAGTCCTTCACAATTCCTGGTTGTCAAACTCAGGATCTTGTGACACTATAGGGTTATTTCTTCCCCACAACTAAATTTCAGTTTTACATGTGCACTTTTTCTATAATTGTTCTTCCTTTCACTTCCTCTTCCAAATAGTCCAAAGCAGAATGATTGATTATCCTTATTAGAACATCCATCCCCCACGACTCAAAATACAGACATATCCAACAACTGTGATGAAGTGAGAATAGGAGAGTTTCAAGGGAACATTACAAATCAGAGAGTTTTCTTCAAAAGCAGAGTTCTAACCTTGTGGTTCATTTGTTTTAACAACTATCATTTGATTTAACAATGCTTTGAATAATAATCTGGAGATACACAATTTCCTCCCCCCCCCCCCCAATGGAAATGCAGTGGCTTAAATGATGAAAAGTTATAACTGAGAAAACAATGATGGGAGAAGCATTTGAGAACTCCAGGTAAACATTCTGATAAAGCTTTTGTTCCGTCCCATTTCTCCTTCTTTATTGCTAGTAATCAGCAAGAACACAAAAGCAGGAGAGTTCAGTTTTTGCTTTTTACCAGAAATTGTTATTACATCTGCTTCATAAACTCAATAAACTTAATAATATTGTTGTCTGCCTTCGATGCATATTTTCTTTTTTTAATCATCTTTATTAAACATTTTTATAATTCAACAATCGAATAAAAAACAAATCACAGTGTAATGTCTATACATAGTCCATAAATACATACAACAAAGAAAAGGAAAACAAAAGGGGGAAAAAAGAAGACAGGAAAAAAAAAGGATATGATAAACACACAATACAAAAAAAATTATATACACCATCTTATTGCCACCTAAAACCTATTTCCCTAACCATTCTTGGTACTCAAATTATCAAGGATGATAACGTCACCTAAAACATTTCGGCAAAATAGTAAATTTGAGATCTTGGTAGCAATTGTGGATATAAAAGGGAAGAACACCTCCTCTTTTAACATTCCTTTTATAGCAGCTGTATTGTCTTCATAGGACTGTATATATATGACTCCCAGAACCCTCTGAAGGAAGAATGGAATCAAAATGAAAGGAACAAATAAAAATAGATTCCAGGAGCTCATTGTTGCGCTTCTATGTTTTTTATCTCTGGAGAATGGAAAATAATTTCTGTTGGTAGCAAGGTTAGGTGGGTGAAAAAAAATGTGCTTAGAACAAAATAAAAAAACCCTGAAACTCAATTCACTCCTGATCTTTGCCGCGCAGGAACTTGCACCAGCTCAACTTGTCCATGAACAGCTCCCAAAACATGGCATTCAGCAAATATTATACAACCCTTGAGATCAACATCAGCAGCTTTCCTTTGTTTCATGCTTCTTTAGGTCCATCTCATACACTTCCATCTTCTGAATGAAAGTGTGAATGTCATTCTGAAGCTTTCAGCAACCAACATTAAGAACAACATCATATTGCTAGAGTGTTATTTGTTTACAGCAATGGGGTAACCCTAAGATCACATATAGACATCAATTTTTCTACAGTTTGTGGAAATCTGACAATTGTTATTGAAAATTGGTAGTAGATCCCCACTGTTCTGAAGTAGGAAACATTAAGCCTTGAAAAATCTTATCATTCTTAAAACACCAGGAAATTATATATCCACAAAAATGACTCATAAATGTTAATGTCTCCCATTCTCTCATCACCTTTATGATCCATAGATATTTCTTGCCTTCTTCTATTAAGTTTCAACTTTGTCCTCCAGAGACTGCCTCATCTCCAACTTACAAATTCTGTTGCTTGTCTCTGACCTAAAAGTCTGGCTTTACATCTGTGAAAGGGCCTCCCTCACAGCTTATATCTTATCTGTAGCCACTAGCTGTTAGTAAAAGAATTGGAAACAGCCTGTCCTTGAATGCAAGGATTTCTTTGCTTTCATGCTTCATTGGTATTTTGTGTGCTGGTGAATAACTTTCCTTCAGCCTGTCTTTTGAAAGGACAGAATCAATTCCAGCATGAAGCATTGTAAACTGTCTGTTGAACCATGCATGGATAGAACATGACTGGCTGCCACCAATCATGGTGGACCTTATCCATTACATCACCATCCGACAAGAGCTAACCCTGGACAACCCCACTCTTTCATGTCTGGGAAGTGTTTCTGTGATGAAGAATAGGAAAGTGATAGGAATAAAAACGATGGCTCCTAGTCTGGTTGGTTGATTCTGAAGATTCCAACAAGTAGTTATAGATTGCATGTAGAAAAAATGGACAGGAAAGTGACGAAAAGCAGTAAATGTTTATTTATTTTATTATTTATTTATTTATTAATCAAATTTATATACCACCCTTCTCCCGAAGGACTCAGGGCGGTGTACAGGGCAATTAAA
>JANHFR010008170.1:5703-15923 GCA_032468015.1 Mimophis mahfalensis | reverse complement strand
GTACAGACATCACATCTTGTACTAAGTGGTTCTAAAAGTCCTGGGAACAGAACAGAATAGTTCTGGTAAAATGGCAATTTGCTAAGTAGAATATTGTTCGTTTCTCCCTTTGTGACCTGTACAAACATTGTGATGGTTTTGGATAAAAACATCGTAAACAGAAATCTTTATTACCACACGCTTGTTCCTCAAGAGTGTGTTCTGGCTAGGTAACATTTTTTTAAAAATCTATCTCCCAAAACTGGCATTTCTGTGATTTGGAAATGGTGATTGATTACCACAAAGGACAGAGATTCAAAATGGGAACAGCATAACTATCCAGATAAGAAATGTTTTATTTGGGTCCGGGGTTATTTCATACATTTCAATGAAGTGGGGGAAAGGGTCATGTCTCCTGTTCTCCCTGTGTGAATGTGCTTAGAAAATAAAATAGCTCAAAGAATGTCCCCTAAGAAAAATTTGATCTGTCCATAAGCAATAAAATAAAGCATTTAAGGAATATGTGTGAAATCATGACCTGTAAAATAGAACCTTACTGTATGTAAACTGAATGTTTTTGCTTTTCTGAATTTGTTGAAGACCTAAAAAACCTTAAGTAGCCCTCATTAACTGTTAAGAAACACCATCTATTAATATAATGCAAAGCTGTAGCAGTACTTTATATATTGTTCCTTTTAAAATTTAATATTCAAAAATATAGTATGATTCTGCCACAGCCCAGCAAGTATTATCTGTCAGGAAGTCTTTTTATCCCTTTAAAAAAATCAGAAAAATTGCATTAATTCAAAGGGTGAGATTTAGCATTTATCTGATTCTTCCTGGGGTGTCAATAGAATTTTCAAATGCTTCACATGTTTGAACCAAGTCATTTCTCATAGAAATACAGTCCTAGACACATCCATAAGGTAGCAAATCCCTTTTAGACATAACAGCTGCTTCTGAATAAATAGACACAGTATTTTTCTGCATGTTGTTTGATACATGTACATCGTAGGACCAGAATAAATTGCACTACTTAAAAATCTCTCACTAAGAGCTCTCCTGGAATTGGAAATAATTTTGTAACTCTTTAGTGCCCTCTTCTGTTTCATTAGAGGAATGCTACACTGATAATGCAAACTTCCAACAGAAATACATCTATCTCTATTCACACCAAATGACTTATCGGGATGTGTTAGATGTACAACAAAATAGTGTTCCTCATTTTCAATAAGCCAAGCACTGGTAGTAAAATTCTTACATCTACACAGAAAACTTTATACTGTGTTAGTTTCTGTGATGACTAGTTGGAGAAAATTTGCAGCACAGGAGAACCTTAAGCACGTGATACAAGGCCTACCTCCCATGACATTCAGGAATATACGTAGGCTATGTTTCTATGAAAAACATTTTTTTTCTTATCCTTTCTAAAGAGAGTACAGTTATGAAGTTTTGTAGGTAAGCCTTCCCTTCAGACCATAGTAGCCATGAAGTATAAACTGTACAGTTTTCTCAAGCAGAAGGGTTAACCTTACCCTAAGTACTGGAATCTATCTGGCATATATCAAAGCTGTTACACTGGAAATGCACTAGAAATGTTTTGCTGACTCTTTTTTGTGAGACTGCTAACATTTGATCTTGCCCCTAGTTAAAATTTCCATCAGAATAAATTTTACGAGGCCATATCTCTCCAGGTAAGAATCTTTTATCTATTTCAAATGTATGGAATCCAAGATATTTTAAAACGTTTATAATACAAGCTTTGTATAAAATAAAGTTCACAAAACTCCCATTAACCAATTTGCTTTGATCTATTTAGTCATAAAGTACTAAGAGCAGCTTGTAAGGAAAATATTTTTTTGCAAACTTGGTATAATCCTATCACTATCTGAATCCTAATCCTAGCACTATTAGAATCCTAAAGCAAGATATTTTGCATCAGCTGTAAACACGGTTCCAAAATTGTATTATACACTTTAAAAATTATGTAATGAACATACAATAGTGTTTTTAAGAACTAAAAATCCCAAAGTTTTCTCATTTCCACTACTTAATATATTTGAAATGACAAAATTACGCTAATCAAGTCTTGGAGGCTAAATGTGTGGTGCTGTTTTGGCCTACCTAATGAAATAACCCAGTAAATTGCTTCTCCAGAACTCCAGAACTCTACGCAATTGTCACTTTGGGACATAACCAAAGGACCAAAACAACAACAACAACAAAAACCCATTGCAATAAATCCAGTTGAAATAAAAATATATTATTTTAACCAAGTGCATTGATAAATCAGACTGCATGGCTGACAGCCTAAAATGAAAATTCCAAATTGTTTCTTTCAGCTTTTCAACTTCTATAAATCTCTTTTCAACATGCAGAAAGATGGGCCTAAGAATTTTGTTTATACAGATAGTAACAGATTATTACTACATATTACTAACATCTACTCTAGTTTAAGTACCCCATAAAATTGAAATATAAATTCTATGGACAAACTCAAATTGTGCGTGCCTACTAATCCATGTATCAGATTACAATCTGGCTTTCAATCTGAATTGAAATCTATGCCAGGTATACTTCTAAGGTATAAAGCTATTCTTGACATTGAAGACTCCCATATCTTGGTTTGCTATTCTTCCTCTGAGGGGATCAGATGATTGTTCCAGTTAGAAGCATAATGTATCTTTGCAGTAGGAAATATATATAAAGCAATCCATCCGTCCATCTACCGTATCTATCTATCATCACATTTATGTAGCCATTGATCTTACTATAAAGTAACTCTAGGCCAGTGATGGCGAACCTTTTTGGCACCAACTGCCAAAAGGGGGAGGAGGAGTGGGAGTGGCCACCCACCTGCCACTTCCTGTTTGTTTGGGCTTGGGAGAGCGTGCGCACACACAGGGGGAGGGGCATAGCATGTGCCTGTGCATGCACGTGCTCTCCCAAGCCCCCAAAACATCAAAAAAGTGAACTTTTTGAGGGTTTTTTGGTGTTTGGGGACTTGGGAGAGAGCGCAGGCATGGGGAGGGGTGAAAAGGGATTCCCCTGCTCCCCGCACGTGCGGGCGCACTCCCAAACCCCAAAACACCGAAAAAACTGTGAATTTAACATTACTGTTTGTGGGGTTTTTTGGCCTTTGGGGCTTGGGAGAGAGAGCACAGGCGCGGGGGTGGTGGTGAAAGGGGATTCCCCTGCCTCCCCACGCTTGCGCACACCCTCCCAAGCCCCCAAAACGCCAAAAAAATATATATGCAAACAGTAATGTTAAATTCGTAGGGGTTTTGGCCTTTTGGGGACTTGGGGTGTGTGCATACATGCGGGGGGTGGAGGGGATGCCGCCCACTATGCCCCACCCCCCCACACATGTGTGCACACGCTTTCAAGCCCCCAAAATGCCAAAAAAACCCACAAAATTTTGAGGGTTTTTTGGCATTTTGAGGCTTGGGAGAACATGCGCAGGGGCGGGGAGAGGGGATAGCTCGCGTGCCGAGTGACATGGCTCCACGTGCCACTTTGGGCACGCATGCCATAGGTTCGCCATCAAGGCTCTAGGCAGCTTACAAGAAAAGTAATCATAAAATCCAAATGTTAAAAACTGCAATTAAAAGACATTAACAATATTAAGGACCAGATAGTGGAGATAAATGATATCAATGCAGCCATCTCATTAAATTACCATTCCCTTGAGATCCCTAAACCTTCTGACATGGCCATGTTTTAAGGGACTTCTGGAAAGTTGTCAAGGATGGGGTCATCTTTACCTTGGGAGGGACAATGTAGTTGCCATGGTAGAAAAGGACCATCTTCTGGGTCATGCCAAATGAAACGTTCCCAAACAATACCTCTTCTGCCAGTTCTGATGAGATGAGCAACTGGAATCGAGTAGAAGTAGTCCCTCAGCAGAGATGTAATATATGCCATTCCAGGGGCACACATAATTGCCCACATATTCACTAACTGAAGTTTCCAACCACCCTTCAAGAGCCGTCTTTGTTTATATTTTGAGAGGATGTATAGTTTCTAAAATTTCATAAGTATATTGCAGGTTCAAATGCAAATTCAGCTTTTAAGATTTGTTTCATTTTAACGTGCATCATTTTCCGGAACTTCTGCACTCTATAGCTTTGCACCAAATTGATTGATCTGGCCTACTCATTACGTTTCAAACAACTTCTAAAGATGGCTTGTCCATTTTAGCAATTGAAATTGGAGGGTCAAATTCAATTTTGATAGTTCTATTATTTTCTTTGGATTTAATGTTCAAAGTGAATTTAATGTTCCTTTTACAAGAGAAGTTAAATAGCCTGATACTACAAATGCGTAACAGGATATCCCACTATTCATATTCTGTACATATGCTTAAGCATAAAAGGAAACACGGTAAAGCACGAAGCAGAAATCCAAATGTAATCAATTAATGAATGACAAAATTGGTTGAGTGGCTATAGAAATTGATTGATCGAATAAATAACAAAATTCATGCCTAGAAAAAGACACTGTTGCTTTCCCAATTGGTAACTGGCATACTTTGCATAAATGTCACAGAAGCCTGTAATGTCAATTATGAGCACACCCAGATGATAAATATACTATGAATGATTACAACCCAGTGTAGAAATTTATCATTTCCTCTACTCAAGAACCGCCTACTCAGGGTGTTCTCAGGTCCCGTTCTTTTTCTAGCCTTCCCCTTGCATAACACCATATATTTCAGAAAATAGCTGTCAGATGCAGAATTACAGTAAATCATTATACTGTATCTGGGAACCATCTCTACAAGTAGGAGAAACATCACCATAAAAGTTCCATCTATTCTCAATCCATGAAGACATCCCAGGGGTAAAAAAAAAATATGGTATAGCGTAAATGTATCAGAAATTGCTGTTTAAGCACGATCGGTAAATTTGCATTCAGTGGCTCTCTCCATGATACGTATTGGCGCAACCATGAAAGATTTTATCCAAAAACTAGATTGAAATGGAGTTGAAATCATCTCTGTTCACCAGGAAAACCTGTGTGGATATGGCATGGGTATGAGAGTTCCCATATGGACAATAAATAATGTGTTGCAAAAACAAGGGACAGATAGAAATGGTGTCTTTAACCAATGCATTCTGTAGGGAAAGAAAATAAGCAAAAGTACAAAAGGGTTTGAATATTAATTCTATGAATAGGGCTTAGTATTGACACATTGCTCTGTTGGAATTCTTCCACTGTGGCTTTCTAAAAAAAATTTTTTTAATGTGTTTATCTGAAGTTAGTTCTTCTGAGCTTAGAGTTCCAGTTATGCCTGTCAAGCCTGACAATAACCTCCCTTAAGCACATTACCCACCCACCCCCAAAAAAGCTATTTTTGTGACGAGCAGTATTTGTAATAAATCTCTGGATTACTTGGATATAAAGAATCCAATGAAACAAGTTAAGTACTATGGTTCAAGCTGATTTGCTTCCACTGAGGTATACAGGAACTAATCTACTGTATTACACCTAGTAATAATGCAGAGCCAACAGTGCAGCTTTATTTCTCCAGACTCTTGATGTTCCACCAAACAGCTGCTCAAGTTGCTATTTGAATACATAGACTCTCTTACAGGCATATGTTTTCTGCAGTTCTGCAGGTAATGTGAACGCAATTAAATAATAGAGTAGATAAAAGAGAGGTGGTCTTTCCCATTTAAACATTTAAGCCTCCTCGCCCAGCAATATGAGATATCAGCAGACAGGGAAACTTTTCTATCACTGACATAGGTCTTATGTATAATAAGTGTAATAAGGTGTGTAATAAGAGGAAGTAGTGTGTAAGCTAGAAACCCTTGTCACAATCATACTGCCTTTGGCCTTGATCATTAGTGAAGTCTTCACCTACTATCTACTGCTAAGTATCTCAGAAGCAGAATATTGCCAGTTCCTTTTAGTTCAACATGAAGGTCATTTGTGCAATGTGTTCTCAATATTATTCTCTATTATTCTCTAATATTGCATAAATATTAACTGGTACGTCTAGCTAAGGCACGTTCTGAAAAAAACGGATGTCACAGCAAATCCTATCAATCTGTAATTCAGCTTTACAGCTACACATGATGGTGAGAAAAATGAAATGAAAAACAAACCCACAAAAATTGTAAGGTTTATTTATTACGCGAATTCCTGGAAATTCAGTTGAAGTTCAAAGTGCTTTGAAAAACTTTCTACCAAGTTTTTATGAACGCTTGCAAGTGTTTTGTGTGCTCATGTCTTTATTTTCTCCAGCCGATTTACCAAATACAGCCAATGCTTATTGGCAGATGAAATCTCAGAGTACAAACATCAAATAATACAATTTCATATTTTTTAGATACGAACAAGATTCTGGTCCGGCTTTATTTTAAAGTACCTTAAATGATAGATGGTTAGCGCTTATGTGGTTCCTATCAGAAGATTTATAAAATTATAAAATTTACATTATGAAAATTTACAAAATTAGCATTGAAGACGATGTCAGCCCTAAAGTACATAGCCATACAATAATAAATTTCTAATATCATAAAATAATATATTCGTTATGTCTGTTAAATCCCATGAACACCAAATGGGATGTATGATTAACATATGGACTGCAAATTATTGCTTGGCTTATTTAGCCATATAAAAATGATGATTTGAAAAGTATTACTGGAATGTTTTTTCATTAAAATACTAGTATAGGTAGTCCTTGGCTTACAACCGTTCATTTAATGACTGTTCAAAGTTGCAATGGCACTGGAAAAAAGTGACTTAGGACCGGTTCTCACACTTACGACCATGGCAGCATCTCTTCAATGATCAAAATTTGGGTCCTTTGCAACAGGCATATATTTATGAAAGTTGCAGCATCCTTGTGGCTCTGACAGTCTCACTGCAACCTTTCTAGTGAGTGTCTGACAAGCAAACTCAATGGGGAGAACCAGATTCGCTTAACAGCTGCAATAGTTTGCTCAATAATCATGGCAAAAAAGGCTGTAAAATGGGGAATGACTTACTTAACAACTGTCTTGTTAGCAACAGAAATTTGGAGCTCAACTGTGGTCATAATTCGAGAACAATCTGTATTAATACTTGATTGGCCAATGAATTCCTTGAACTGAAATGTTTTAAATGTCACATTTGGTCAGACATACTGTTTAACTCAAACTGTCCATTATGAAAAATCATTTTTACATATATATTCTAAAAAAATCATTTTTACATATATATTCAATCAAGCATTAAGTCGGAGCTAAACTTCGTGTAGCATTTAAATTGTTTATAGTACTATGTGGATAATGGTCAGTATTTTCGGTTCACAATAACACTACAAATGCACATCAGATCTTTTAGTGTATATTGTAAATTCCTTTAAACCACGTTACTTATCAGTCAAACAGTAATTAAGGATGAAATCACTTTAGTGTACAGCAATGCAGAGTTCTACAAAATGAATGCATTGCAACCATCAACTTTGGCAGAAGACAGTTTGTTTCCTTAAACTTCACTACAGGCCTCTGGGGCAATTTGCCCGGTGGGCTTCTAAAGCCATTGGATCAAATGTATTGTGGTTTATCAGGTCTCTCATTTTGTCTCTAAGGCCATATGGAGCTCTGGCTATTCTCCTACAGTCTTCAATAGCTGCATCCTTGTACCTTAGAAGCTGATTGCTTTTCAGATCTTTTCTTCTTAAGGCTTCTTGCAATTCCCGTAGGTGGCATTTTTCATCGTATTCGAGCTTCTGTTTACGGCAATGGTGGTTCCTTTCCTTGGCGCTATTAATTTCTTTTATATGTTGTGCTCTGTCTTGCATATTTTTGCTCATGATTTCCCTGGCCTGCTGTATCTTCATCTCAGCTATTTGCAACAACATCTCCTTGCGCCTTCTCTTCTCCTCCTCTGTCTCTTTAGCTCTTGCCTTGGCTACTATGCCATGTTCTTCTTCCTTGTATGACTTTTCTTTTAGTTCTCTATTCCTTTCTTCAAGCAGCTGCTCCAGGATTTCCTGAGATCTCTGAAGCTTTTGTTCAATGCAAAGTCTCTTGTACAACTCATCAGCTTTGAGCTTATCCTCAGCTGGGTCCTTCACATGCATGGGCTTGAGTTTCTTATAGTCATTTGGTTCTACTTTCCTCTTCTTCCTCTCCATTTCCTTTATAAGCCTCTTCTCCAGGGCCTGCAGCATCTTCTCTTTGTAGGCATGAGAGTTCTGATCTTTGACATTTCGGTCCATCAACCGTTTATCCCAGACTTGCTTGTCCTGGCAACGTTTCCTATACTCTGCCTGGAGCCTAGCATTTTCAAATTTCTCTCTACGTCTACACTCCTGCTCTTTAGCTAGCTTTTTCCACTTCTTGTCATGCAGCAAAATATCCCTCTCCCTAGCGGCCATTAGCTGCTCTTCCTCTAACTTAGCCTTGGCTTTTCTTTGATCCCGGTCCCTGTGCCACTGGTCCATATTGTCTGCTAACTGGTATTGCCTCTCCTTTTCCAACTTCGCCTTGTGCTTCTTCTCCTTCCGCCTCATCTTCTCCCAAGCCTCAGAGACCTGGAGCTGCCTATCCTTCATCTCTTCCTCCTCCTGATGCCTAGCCAACATCAAAGCAGCAAGCTTTTTGTCCCTTTCGGGAAGCATGTCTTCATATCTCTTCTCAGTCAGATCCTGGATTTCCTGAGCCTCTCCCTTCTTGGCCTTGTGGTGACTGTGGTGACGGTGATGATGTAAATTGGTAGGGGCCAAATAACCCATTGGGTCTTCCTCCTCATACTGTCTCAAGGAATGCATCAGGTCTACCAGGCTGGGGCTACTGTCACAGGGCTCCTGCCAATCCCTTCTTTTGGATTCCTTCTTCTCAAGCTTGGGAGAAGCTTTATGGTCGATCTGAGTGAAGGAGAAAGAAGACGGGCAAATTGACGGTGGCTTGCTGATGTCGGTGGGAAAATCCGTTCCATATTCTAGAGCTCTAGTCACAGGACTGGCCCATTGGTCGTCCCGGAGCAGCTCCTCCACCCGGGTGCACCTGCCTGTCGGAGAGCGTCCGGGCAGCTCATGGTGGGGCTGGAAATCACCGCCGTAGAGGGTGGTACAAGAAGTGGTGCAAGGCGTAGCGCAGCCCTCTCCGGCCGGAGCGAGGTAATGATGCTGTTGGGGCAAAGTGGGGCGGCGCAGACGGGCCGAAGCGGCGGTGGCGATGGCCGGAGCCTTAGTGTGCGGGAGCGAAGCGCCCCTGTACTTGCCTTTCCGCGGCAACAGCATCCCGGCTTCATCGCGGTACAGCTGCGCCAGCTGGAGGCGCCCAAGGCAGCCCTCGCCTCCCGCCGCTTCGGGCTCGGAGCTGTAAGCCGCGTCCGGGAAGCATTGCGGCGGAGAGAAGCGTCCGGGGCTGATTCGCCGGCGCGTCATCTCTTGCTGCGTCTCGCTGCCCGACAGACTACAGCAGGACACGGCGGGCGGCTTCTTCCGGCCCTTGCTGGTGCTGGGCGCGCCTCTGTCGCTCGGGGAGACGCGCCACCTGCTTTCCGCCCCGAGACACTGCCCCGACCCGCGCCGCGGCCGACGCCGCTGCTGTTGCCGCTTCATGGCCGAAGTGGCCTGCCCGCTGCTCACGCAGCGACTTGCGCAGCATAGTGAAATTCAGCGCGCGTCACAAAGGGAGAGACGGGGCCTGTCCTCCTCCTGGAGCCCATTACGACGCGGGCCCGCAACGCGACCCTGCCCCACTCGCCCCTACCTGACCCTGCTTTACTCTTCTGCCCAAGGAGGAAAGGCGGCGCCACGCGGGAGGGAGCTAGAACCCGACGTTTTGGTGGCGCAGTGCCTCTCTAGAGCCCAGCAGAACGACAACGCCCCCCCAGATTAGCGGAATGGGGCGCTGTAATACCACCTGGGATCCTGTCTCTTGTTCGATCAGAAGCCCATGTATTTTGATTCAAATGCAAACGGGAATGCCACGCGCTCACTTATGAATTTTCATTAAATACGGCTATTCTTCCAGAAAGAACAGGGCGTTCCATGCGAGAAAGTGTCACCAGAGCTTTCCTGAAACAACTTAGTTGCCCGAGACTTTGCCTCTTCAAAAAATGGCTCCTAGGGTAGATGTTACAAGATACTAAGCAAACAAATAGGATGCTTCTAAAAGGCGTAGCTGAAGAATTTCGGTATAAGTCAGCGTTTCTCAATCTTGGCAGTTTGAAGATGCGTGGACTTCAACTCCCATAATTCCCCAGCCAGCGTTGCTGGCTGGGGAATTCTGGGA
>JANHFR010008168.1:0-10137 GCA_032468015.1 Mimophis mahfalensis | reverse complement strand
GTGGGAAAATACCCGAACAAAGCATAATGCCATACACATAAATACCCGCGAACACTTAAGAAAACATATATATATATATATATATATATATATAAAATAAAAATAGGAATTCCCCCAGTGCCCTTCTCATCCCACCTAGAAGATGAAATTACTATACTGTCTGCATATAACAAGGCTAGACTCACACAATCTGATGGATTAAAAGTGATGATTAAAAAATGAGAAAGTCTGAATTACTGAATTATTGTACAGATTGAAAAGTAAAACATCAGCACGGAAGACCAGGTCCCCACATGTGAAGTTTCAATTAAACTGGTTTATTGCTAAAAGCATATGTCCAGGAAACTTCTCAACTGATGGTCAGTATGTGCTTATAGTTAGAGAAGGGGCAATGGTGGGTTAGATTTAGTTCTCTTGTACCTACATAGGGATTCTAGGCTGATTCCCCCTTTTCATTCCACCTCCAGGTTTTGTTATCCCTTCTTCTATATAAGGAAGCTTTAATGCACCTTTTGTCTTGTCTCTGCTTTGGTACATTCACCTCCAGAAACATAACCCCGGAGATAAAGGTACACACAATCTCTGTAAACTGTAATGATATGTGGGAATGCCTTTGGGAGACATGAGGAAGAGCTGCATACTAGACAACCATCATGCAAAAGATTATCTATCTATCTATCTGTCTGTCTGTCTGTCTGTCTGTCTGTCTGTCTGTCTGTCCTCTTAAAAGCTTCCAGTGTTGGAGCACCCACAGCATCTGGAGGCAAATTGTCTATGATATATTGTTGTCGTTCACTTGAAAAGTCTCAAATCATGTTGACTTAAATCCTATTCTAATGTAGGTTCTACTTAATTATATGCTTCTTTCCCAACACATTTTTTTTAAAAAAGAATCTTCTCAATGACCGGCTGCCTGTTTAATCCTCTTTCTATTGGCTTATAGTTTAAAAGCAAAGAAGACCTTATTAATTGAATCTTCCTTTTAATGCCCCATTTACTTTTTTTTAAATCACCAGCTATATTTACAGCCAAAAGGCAGACATTTATGTTTGAAGCTTATCTCTAGTGTGCAGTTTCATTGTCATGTTCTGCACAACCATGACAAAAGATTATGACCTTCCAAGATTTTTGTCAATTACTATCATTCTTTAATATATATAAATTTATAATTAGTGAGATTTTAAAGGCCAGTTTGTGAAAGAAAATTGGATGTATTTGAGCTAAACTAAACTAAATAAATATGTATTTATGGACAGAGGGTACACAATTTTATTATTTAGTAAACTTTTTTCCCAAGGCATTGCACACTGTCTATTTAAGCAATCACCACTTGCTATAAATGATCACTTTGAAATAATTTCATTTCCCCCCCCCCCACTCTCAATAGTATATTCAAAAGTATATTCAAACTCTTCTAGTTTAATCCTCACACCAGCCTACTAAGAGAGGTCGCATCTACGAACATCAAGGTTGACCACTTGGCCTGAACAGCTAATGATTTCAAACTCTAGACATTTTTCACTTGCAAAATAAGATATATAAGAAGCTACTAAAGGAGAAAAATTGCTTGTTTAAACTTGAGACCTGGGCCAAAATCCACCAGGTGATGATAAACAAAAAGCATTGTCTAATTTGGTGCCTTCTGTCTTAATCTACAGGAAGTCCTTGACTTGCTACCAGTCATCTAATGACCATTTGACGTTATGACTATCTCAGAAAGTGTGCTTGATGGTCCATGAAACACTTCCAGTTACTGTAAAACATCATCTCCCCGCATGGTCACATAATCACAATCTGGGTACTTGGCAACCTCTTTACAACTGGTTGCCAAGAGCCTGCAACCATGTGATTGCCATTTGAAATCTTATCTGGCAGCATCTCCTTTCTGGGTAAACCGGCAGGGAAGTTTGCAAGCTGCTGTCATCTGCCACAGGGCTGAGATTCCCTACTGGAAGGCGAGGTCTTTGAGAATGAAAGGTTTGCCTGCTGGAAAGGGGTTAGTATTTTTGGCATCGTGAGACATTCACAACACCATTAACAACTTGTCATCACCTTTGTATCGAGATGAACCTAGGGATGATGGTAGCTGCCCATCCCTTTCCAAGAAGGCAGCCAGTCTTGAGATAACTGAAGTCTGTTTATTATAGACAATATTTACAGAGACCACGAGGTGGCCAAACTTACAGAATAGAAACTAAAAGTAATTGCAGAGTTTACATGAATACCAGGAGATGTTCACAGTATATGTTGATATTTCAGCGAGTGCCCTCTAGGGCAGAAGTAGAGCCTTTTATACCATCTTAGTTAACTATGATTGGCATATTACAATGATGCCTCATGATAGAAACGGTTGGCTTTGCACCTGCCGGTGCCAGACTCTTTGTCTCCACATAGTGAGTGTGGTGTGGCCCAAAAATATCAGCAGCCATCTTAGGTGTATGTTAACAGCATGCAATAATGTATAACTTTAATGGAGTAATGCAAATAATGCTCACAAAAGGAATCTCAGATCGGTGTGGAGCTGAGATTCCCCCCTCCCCTCCCTAGGTAGCCATCTGATAGCAAAAAGGTTGCCAGCTGAGTGGAAACACGTCTGGTGGGTTTCAAAAATGGAGATCATATCCCCAAGACTTGAGCTCTGTTCTTGCAGCCCTCAAAGGAGTTCTCCATTCCTTCATCAGGATGGAGAAATAAAGCTCAGTTCCAAGCTATGTTCCAGCAGCCTGCTGGTGCAATTCCTTTCTGTGCATAGTGGGGAGCTGGCAAGGTGGAGAAATGGACTTCAGATCCTGCTGAAATCCCCTTTTCTGCATGGAGGAGGACAGCTGAACTTGGCAGGTCTCTCTTTCACTCTGTCCATGTCAGGCCTAGCCCAAGAATGATGTAAAACTAAAGTTCAGTCCTTTATTTTCATATATCATATACACCAGGGGTGGGTTTCAAATTTTTTAACAACTGGTTCTGTGGGTGTGGCTTAGTGGGCATGGCTTAACGGGCAGGCATGGCTAGGTGGTCATGTGACTGGAGACAGCAAGTCTACATGGAGACAGCAAGTCTAGGCTACTGCCAAGAATGTAATAAGGGCTAACTGGAGAGGAAGTTTCTGTAAGCAGGGCAATGAAGATTAGGCTACAAACAACACGAGAATGTTTCCTTCCTGCCTTCCTTGCAGGATTATCTCTGTAAAGTGCAAAAAACAAAAGGAGCGTCCTTCTAACAACCGGTTCTCCGAACTGCTTAGAAAGTTAACAACAGGTTCTAGCGAATAGGTGAGAACTGGTAGAAACTCACCCCTGATATACACAGAATCTTGCCAGACCAAACCTATGCTGTCATAACCCAATAAGTAACCCTTGTGTCACAACCATAATGGAGCCTGCCCATCATGGTCATAACTCATGACAATCACAAAGCTTTTGCTACATTTTTCCAGTAGTTGTTAAGTGAATGGTGCAGTTGTTGAAGGAACCAGTTTTACTATATGTATGCAGTTCTACCAAAAACTGGAAGTGAATCTCAGTTTACTATCATAAACGTCATAAAGAATGGTGACATGACTAAGGGGGGGCTCTGCAAATAGCCATACATATGGCCCAGTTGCTGAGCATCTGAAGTGCAGTCATGTAACTATGGGGTGGGGGACACAGGATGATCAGTGGATCTTTAAATCTGGGTCATAAATATCCCCCAGGTAGGTCTGTTGGAAGTTTAAATGGTTGCTAAGTAACTGGTCATAAGGACCTGTGCCCTGGGATATTCTGAGGGTTGCTAACCTAAATCTCTTCCCTTTCCCATTATCCAGCTCTGGACTTTATTGTTTCTTGCCTCGCCCTTGTTGGAATGTGCTCCCTTCTTCCTGGGAACCTGCTGCGTTATTGTAGTTCACCACATCATCTCCTCCTTTGTAGATATATTCCATCAGAGTTTGCTAAATGACCCAGGTCACTTAACGACTGCAATTAGGAGTGCCAAGATTTTGGTCACTGAGCAAAGCAAGTCATGTGGGCATCTCCTTTAATCACTGTCACACTCAGTGAAATTCCAGTCCCAGTTATGATTGTAAGTTGTGGACTAGCTAGCAAAAGCCCTGCTAATAATTTAATCTTTCTTGATGCTTGAATGAGGCATTATCAAGGTCTGTTTACATCTGTTCATGGCAATATCCCTTATATTGAGCTATTAGGTTATACCCTCCCACAATGGCCACAAGTATCTCCTTTACAACATTCGAAAGTCTTGTTTTCAGTATATTTATCTAAGATATTATAATGATTTAATGCAAATTAATTTATATGAATTATATTAGCCAAATCCAGAAATTTAATATTCACTGAATTAGAAGCATGAGGGCAGATTGTCTTCCCATCACATCGTTATTAAGTCCATTGGTAATGGGCTCATGTATGTAGTAAGGATGTACTTTTGTTTGTATACAGTTTAGGTCTCCATAAAAAAGTAAAAAATAGTTTTAATATCAGTCTGTCTATCACTTGGAAGCATCACATAGTCCAGCTAATTTGCCAGTTGATTCTAATCACCATGAGTATGCTACCTCAATGCTTTACTCGGTGCACAACATTCTTGTTGATTTTTGGGTGTAATAATTTGAAATGCTGGTTTATATCTATAAAATCCCATATGATCTGGTGCTGAGAAACTATCAGGACTCTTTTCCAATTGGAGTTAGTCTCCCTAACTTGTTTTTCCTGGAAAAAACTGCTTACAGTCACTTATTTCTCCAGAAGGAAAAACTAGCATGTAGATCTACAAACAAGCCTAAATAAGGTGTCACACCTTAATGTTTGTCTTTTGCTTCCAAATAGTTCCTTACAGCCATATAATTATCATACATTTCAATTTCAAAACTTTACGAGGCCTTCATTTTAACCAGGTTGGATAACCAGGAGTCCTCCTTGGATGTTTTGAAAGTATTCTGGTGCATTTTTATTTATGTAATTTGGTGATGGTCCAATAGAAACTCTAGGCCAAATGTTATACACACCCTATATAACAGTGATGGCTAACCTTTTTGGCACTGAGTGCCCAAAGTGTACATGTGTGGATGCGAATGTGTTTGTGCAAACCCCCAAAATGCAATGTGTGTGTGTCCCCCATGCATGCGTGTGCATCTCCATGCATGCGCCTCACCCCATGCATGTGTGGCAGAGACCCAAAGACCAGCTGGCCGGTGGGATGCACACTCACATGTGCAGTTGGAGCTGTGGTGATGATTCGTGTGCCCTCAGAGAGGGCTCTGCATGCCACCTCTGACATGCGTGCCATAGGGTCTCCATGGACTCTAGACCAGCAGATTATTTGGATTTAGTTTAATACGTACATCCTTAATTATTTTTAGATACTATTTTTTATTGTTTTTCTGTTACATATATACATAAATATTGAAGGATATAATAATTTTATTTAATATTTTGTTTGTTATCTGGCCTCAGAGCTCTAATATATCAGTTTGGGTAAAGGAAGGGGAGAGGGAAGAAGGAAATCTTTCATTTTTAATTGTATTCTATTAATTTTATTCATGTTTTATGTAATTCTTTAAATAGAATTACATTGCATTAAATGTTTATTGACCTTTGTTGCCTTTGCCTTTTCTCCTAGTTTATTTGTAAACTACTAAATATGAACTTTTACAATTCTACATATGGACATATTTACTTTTGTATTTTCTTCAAAAATAGTCTAGGAGAAGAAAAGGAAATAGGTTCACATATGAAAACACGTGATGTGCCTATGATTTTAAATATATTCAGTTCTTTCTCTGAATATATAAAATAGAAATACATGCACAGAGAGACAGAGAGACAGACACACATACATATTGTATGTGAAAAGGTAAGCTACTGTGCATTTTCTTTTTTGGGAAGATCAGTTTCTTTTTTCATTTATATAGAACGACTTTTTCTTTAAACACTAAGACTTTTGTTATGTTAATCAGGCAGGGAACATTTCCAATTCAATTTTACCTGAGCGCTGGTCAGCTATAGCTTTCTTTGTTTGATGTCCCTTGGGCCCTCCCTTGTCTTTTAAACTGTAATTTAGTTGGAGCTGCTGTCAATTTACTCTGTCCATTACATTTGGAGTGATATTCCAGACATTGTATTCTATTCAGTCCTTGAGAAATTCCCTGACCCAAATGAAATGTGCAGCTAAAAAAAAATGACATCTACGGATCTATAAGTGCAAGCTGTGATAGATGATAGATAGATAGATTGATAGATAGATAGATAGATAGATAGATAGATAGATAGATAGATAGATAGACAGAGCTGGAGACAGGAGAGACATACATACATAGACAGGTACACGTGTCTATAAGCATACACATATAGATTGTATACTATACACTATACACACATAGATTGTATACAGCTTGAACTTAGTCTATGTGTCTGTGTATGTGTGTGTATGGGCACCTATGTGTATATGTGCCTGCTTTTGAGAGCACTGTTCAGAGAAGTGTGCTGTTTTCCTTCACCATAAATCTCCCATTTAAGAAGTGCCCACAAATTCTCAATAGGGTTTAAGACAGATGAGAAATGGGGGCATGTCATTATTCTTTCATCTTTAAGACCTTTACTGGCTAGCCACACAGTGGAGTACTTCAATGCATATGATGGAGCGTTGTCCTGCATAAAAATCATGGCCTTATTGAAAGTTGCAGACTTTTTCCTGTGCCACTGCTTGAAGAAATTGTCTTCTAAAAACTGGCAGTAGAGCCGTGAGTTGATTTTGAGTCTATCTTCAAGCTTAAAAGACCCAACTAGCTCATATTTTATAATACCAGCCCATACCTGTATCCCACCTCTACCTTGCAGGTGTCTGAGTTGAAGTGGAGCTCTGTGCCCGTTACTGACCCAGGCATGGGCCCATCCATCTGGTCCATCAAGAGTCACTCTCATCTCATCAGTCCATAAAACCTTTGAAAAATTTGTCTTCAGATATTTCTTGGCCCAATCTTGCCATTTCAACTTATGTGTCTTGTTCAGTGGTGGTCAGATTTCAGCCTCCTTATGTTGGCCATGCCTCTGAACACTGAACACCTTGTGCTTCTGGGCACTCCAGATAGGTTGCAGTTCTGAAATATGACAGCACTGGAGGATAATGGGTTCCTGGTAGCTTCATGTTTGATTTTTCTCAAATCTTTGAAAGGTGTGTCTTTTTTCCTCAACATGTTTCTTGTGATCCTGTTGACTATTTGCAACAAAACATTTGATTGTTCTGTGATCATGCCCCAATATCTTAGCAATTTCAAGAGTGCTGCATCCCTCTGAAAGACTTTTTACAATTTTTGAGTTTTCAGAGTCAGTTAAATTTCTTTTTTTAGCCCATTTTGTCTGAGGAAAAGGAGCTGCCTAATAATTATACACACCTTGATATAGGGTGTTGATCTCTATAGGCCACACCCTCCCTCACTACACAGATACACATCACCTGACCTGCTTATATCCACTAGGCATCTAAGTTCATATAGCTTGGAGGTGGAAAATATGCATACAAAGGATGATATGGTCAAAATGCTCGCTTGCCTAATAATTGTGCACATGGTATAGTATACATTTTGATGTCACCCGTGGAAAGGAGTAGCTGGGGATAGTTCCAGTCTTGAATGTGTATCCCTATCCAGTTCTTGTGATTATCTAGCTAAGGGGGTGTCTGACATTCACAGATCTATATATATGGCATTGACAATAGGTTCCTGTTCTGGGAGGTTTCTGTGGTCTGCTTTCAGATTCTGCAGTGACCTTGCACTGTTGTTGTATTTCTTCTCCTTTTCCCATATATTCTTCCTGTACTGTTTAGTTTCTGCTGTCGGTGACTCTGCAGTTGTTATTGCACTACAGTTGAGAATACACTGTGGATGATTCATTGGGGACAGAACATTTTGTCTTTGCTTCTCTAGTATATCTCCTTAACCTGGTAGCCAGTGCTATGAGCCCTTTTTACCAGTCTCTGGGGCTTCATGTGAATTCAAGCTCTTCTATTTTTTTTTTTAATAGCCAGATCTTATTCTTAATCTTCAAACCTTTCTGTAATTCTGCTGCATCACCTGACTAACCTTTCTCCAGGTTTTGTTGATCGTAGCCTCTATCTTCATTTTCTGGAGGTGGTGGGGTATGTATTGCTGTTCTTGATTGTGTTCTTCATCTCCTAAGCATCAGAATTACAGTGACTGTAGCACAGAGCAGTTTATTGGTTTGAGTTCTGTTGGAAGTAGGGATTGTCAGGGGGTTCTATTGGCATCTTCTAGCATACCAGTTGATGGTACTTCTCCACTGAGCCTTAGTAACCAGTCACAAGGGTTCACTCTAGCTAATTTAGCCATGATGTTATGCCTCATATCACTGCTGTGCTCTTTAATGGAGGGGGTGGTAGTGATGTTCCAGCTTCAGGTATTGGCTGTCATCCACCCAATTCTTCTAGGACTTCTTGAATCTAGGATGTAATGTTGGTCTGTGTCAAGTTATGAGAATAGCTTCTTCATTACGTTGAAATGTTGGGTAACTAGCTGTTTCTCAGTTACATGGATGCATGCCTTGTGTCCATCTATATTTCCTTCATACAGTTCAGATATCCCCCCTCATTAGTATAGTGGTAGCATTCCATCCATCCCAGGTTCTCTTCTCCCATCTATGTATGGATTGTGAGTGTAGCCCACTTATCAAATTGTCCAGGTTCTCTATAATCACACCTTGTTAATCCACATATTGTCCAAAATGACACAACTCTTCTACTTCATGCCACTCTCATATTTGAGCCAGACAGTGAAAGGGGGTCTTTGCTTAAGGACCCCCGCTGGTAATAGAGCCTCTGCATCAAATGCAGTGCTCTAATCATTAATAGATACCAAAGGCATTTTCTTGATGTCTATCGGTATCTGTGGCTGGTAATTTGCAGAATGCCAATTTCTCAATAAAAGTGGCGAAATTAAACCTTTGCTGGCCCAAAATGAAGGGATCTGTGCATACAGATGTGTATTCACTCTAAAAAGTGTTTAAAGAAATAATCATGCCTACCAAATGTGAACTGGAATTGAAGAAAAGAATAGGAAATAAGTGATTTGGGGGGAATATATAGTTGCATTATACTGGGAAATCTATTTCTTCATAATGCTATAATAGATAAATACCCCCTTCCTTTTTTTATTCTAATAAATATTGTAATGCAACTGGAGCTAACTCTCAGTGTTTTTGTTGTTGTACTGTTGTTATATTTTCTGTTTAGAATATGGACATGAATTATAAAGTTTTGTAGCTACTATTTCCAGCCTTCAAACCTTTCTCTAATTTTGCCCATTATGTGTGTGTGTGGCCATATGTGTTCGGCTTAGAGACCTCATAAATAGCCTTTGATAAGTTAGCTTGCAGAATTTTAATAAAAGCCTTCCTTTGTCACAATGCAAAACTAATTGTGTTGTGTGTTGGAGGTCAAATTTGCTGTAATAAAACATCCATCTTGGAGCTTTTTAGAGGAACCTGTTTAAAAAGGTTAAAGTGGGTAATTATCACCAACTACTTGGCAATAAGAGTTGCTTTTCAATGAACCATTTATTCATGATCTGCTGCTTCACACTGCGGGATTCTTCTTGACTAGGTTAGAAAACATAATTAATAAATGATAGGATTATTTATGGTTCATGGTGTTAGATTGGGAAATACAATGATATACAGAATGAGCTAAAATTGCTCTTGCAAGCATCATCTCCATTTTTAATCCATGAGTTGGATTGTCACATTACTTGATATGGTGTGATGAACTCTTGATGGTATTCATAAGAGATAATTTTGTTTCTCTTCCCTGCCTGATTTTCTATGTATAAATAGAAATGGACAAGCTCCTTGGAAAACAGAGTTAATGACCTGGTTAATCTGTCTAAATTCTGCTAGGGTAGCATTTCCTGTATTTTGCATCTCACGTGACTATATTAATTCATTATTACAGAGAGAAATAAGATATTTTTTTGACAGATAAACAAATCAATGTTCAGTGATACTGTGGATACTGTATAAGCTTGTAATTGTGTAGTTCTTAATAATACATAATATAACTACTTCTTTGTTGTTGTTAGTTGCGAAGTCGTGTCCGACCCATCGCGACCCCATGCACAATGTTCCTCCAGGC
>JANHFR010008167.1:294906-310807 GCA_032468015.1 Mimophis mahfalensis | reverse complement strand
GGCGTGTTTTATTTAATTTGCTTTTAATTTTTGTATTTTATGTATTTTAATGCCCTGTACACCGCCCTGAGTCCCTCAGGAGAAGGGCGGTATATAAATTTAATAAATAAAAATAATAATAAATATCATCCATAGCATGTACTGCAGGTTTCCTTCAAGTGTTGGGAGTCTTGTAAACTTGGGAATGTGTTTAATATATATGTCATCCTGTAGCGATGTTCTTGATCCTCTTCAAAAGGCCCGAAACAAATCTGCTAGCTCAAATTTGCAAATCAAAAAATAATTCCTCAGGAATCTGAAGGGTCAAGAGTGGATTGATGGTTTTCATCCATTTGTGGAATGGTATCTGACTTTCCGTCTCTTACAGGAAGCTACCTGCTTTAGCCCAAATTAGATCAGCATTGGCTCTGTATTTTCTGGAGCACAGTTAGTTGACACAGGAGAATTTATGGAAGGAACAGCAATTGAGTCATTAAACTGCAAAAAGGGCTGTATATTGAAGCCCTTATTTTCCGCTAAACAAATAATAATCTCATTTGCTTGTAATAAAAGAGGGGGATTGGGAAGATCAGAGCTGAAAAGCAGTCTCAGTCATGGGAGTTCAATTAAGAATTATGTTAATACATGGATTAGTAATTCCCCATATGCTTTTGTGTAAGCAGTGGCAAAACAAGTGGCAGCACAAAATACCTAAACTGAGTTTCCTTTCACAAACTCTGCCGCGAAATGTGTACTTTTTACATCCTGTTCCTACCCTCCCCATCTTTTAATTGGGCCACAGTGTTTGGGTTTTTTGTATTAACTTATTTATGTTTTTAGTTGATTTAATTTTTTTTCTTTTATGATTGAAGCCACCTAGAGTATCTTTGAAGTAAGTTGGGTGGCCAATAAAATAATTTTTATTTTAATAATTTTTATTGTTTTTTTCCCTTTACATATGCTTCTTATGCACGAACAGAGTAGTTTTGGGGTAAAATAGCCATCAAAAATTCTTAATTTTTATAACATTTCTCCAGTTTAGATTAACCTTATCATCTTATCTGAGCATGTTTGTCGTGCCCTCGTCTACATCGGGCCGACAGCTTTGGAGGATGGGGAGGCCAACAGGAGCACCTTTGTCTCAACACCTGTGCAGACACCTCATCGTCCGGAGGGAGATATGTCCAGTGCAACCTGAGCCGGAATTACCTGTGCATATGGCTCCTCAGATACTTCTCCCTCTAGGGCCAATTGGACTGTACACTATCCCCCCTCCTTTGCAGCCGATTGCTATTGTTTGGCCGTTTCGTTCTGAATCCCAAGATAGTAGATAGAACTGGAAAGAAAGAAGGATGATCTGTTATTGTCTCATGGAGGATCACCCACCAGGGTTTCATTTTTTCCCTGAACTTTGGCCAATGCTGTTATATTGTTTGTTTTAAATCTTAGGCCTTATATTGTCTTAGAGCTTGGAATGCTTCTTGTGCCAGGGGAAAGTTAGATGGGAGCCCTCCCCTGAACAATGACAGAGCGTCTACTCACCTCTTCAGCTTATTATGCAGTGCCAAGGTCAGCATGCCTTTGGGATTGATTCTTTCATTTTGATTCTAATAATAGAGGTGATTATTAGGTTTCTGGGAGATCCTCTGGATGATAGGTGAAGTACAAATATTTTAGGTAATTAAATGAAATGTGTTATACAGAGGAAGCAGGTGAGAAGACACATATTGGCATAAGGGTTGTTTCCCCCCCCCCAGTATTTAAAGGGTTTAGAGGGACTGGGGAAAGATAACAGAATAAGCACAATTAATTTACTGCCTGTCTATCTACTTACAACTATTTTTTTATATGGTTGCACTCTCCCAGAGAATGAACATGCCATGGTATGAATGTGATCCTATGGTGGATGCTGATGAATTAGAGAGTGTGTAGGCTGCACTGCTGCTTAGATGGAAATGAAAATAATTATCAGAAAGGAGATAACTATTGAGTTTTTCCAAGGTTTCAGTTCTCTGACCCTTTAGAAGGAGCCTGTGGATTCAATGGTTTGTTTTAACTTTCACCTGAATTTTATATACATTTGATAACTGATGCCCTTTTAACTGCTCGTAGATACTCTTATTATTTTCCGGATTGACTGCTTATGTTTTTTTATTGCACCCTTTTATTCACGTTAGTCCTTTAGAAATGTAGCCAACTGGCTTTTAAGGTATCTGGAGAACGCTTTCTCCTTAAAGGCATTCTAAAAATGTTCAAAATGTGTAAAATAATACTGAAGCCTGAAAATAATATTTCTGTAGTTACTGCAGGCTAGAGACATTTGAGGAATTTTTTTCATAGAAACAAGTCACTCTGACAATTAAATGTCATTTCTCTGCATACTTGCTGATGGTATTTTCCCACCTGAAGCAGCTGAACTTTTAAAGGAGAAGGGGAGACACTTCAATAGATTGATAAATGTATTTACCTCTGGAGATCATTGCATTTGCACTTCCATGTGGGGAAGAAAAAAAAAAGATGTGGTGTGAATGTCCTCTGGGGAGAAAAGTGGATATAAATCATGAGCTCAGAACTGATTAGAAGACAAGAAATTCTTATGGCAGTGGCACCTTTGCTCTTATACAGCCATGCTATTGAGAGGCTGGTTAATTTGTGGAGCCAAATTTACCACTATGCATCATATTCTGTATGTTGAGCATGACTGTGAAGTTGAGTTGTGCTGAGCTGACTTGGTATGGGAACAAATTTGTTGCTTTTGCCTTAAACGATTAGATGCTAATGTGAAGAAAAAGTGTAGGAAAGCATAGAATCAGGGACAAGCCGAAGGGACTCATACTGGTGTGTTTTTTTTAAAAGATAAACGGCTGATGGTTTCCATCTGCTTATCAAATAAATAGGATTATACCATGTACCAAGTCAACTTTATATATCATATTCTACTTTAGCTTTCTAAAAGGAGCCATCATTTTATAAAAGACCCTTGTATCCTGCCAGTCAAACAACCAATTTAGATTATTTTTACAGCTAAATATAAAACCATAAACAGAAGCTGGGCCCTATAGTTCTACATTACCAGGTGAAATGATAAATGGGTGATTTTAGTTCATAGAATGTGCTTTCCAGAGAAATAAATTGCAAACCAACTTAATAATGTCTTGTAACAGGTTTGCTGTTGCATGTATCTGAAGGCCTTAGTCCTAGCAGGATTTATTAAAACAAATTACTGGGGTGGAAAATATTATGAATTACTTGACAGTTGCTGTAACGAATGAACTTCCTTTTTACGAATCACATAATCCCCATGCTTTTTTGTAACCTGAGACATGGGTTTATATCAAGGAGGAAATGTACAGGTTTACCCTATCCATAGAAGGTCATGGTAGATAGAAATTCTGAGAGCTGCATCATAATCTATTTTAGGGGAAAAAATATCTGTCCTGAAAACATCATTGGAGCAATGTATGTTGAGCAACACATGTAAAATAGCATTGTAATTCAGGAGGGGGAAAAAATTGGAGAAAATGGTATTCCTAAAGGAAGTGGTTGGCTATATAATCTTTTGTAATAATTTGTACATACTTCTTTAGAAGTATTATGAATTAGTACATAGTGAAGACATTTACAGTCTTTTGCTGTGTATATTAATTCATAATTCTTATACAGTACATAGGTATGTTCAAGTCTATGGAGATTCTCAGTCATCCAGGTCATGATTGTCCCAAAGGTACTTTTCCAGTGGGCAACTGGACTTTCTTGTTCTTTTTTTCTTCTTTGAAGACATTTCACTTCTTATCCAAGAAGCTTCTTCAGCTCTGATTGAATGGTGAGGAATGGAAGGATTTATACAGACAGATGGTCATTTGCATTCTTAAAACAAATACCATTGGAATAGGCATGTTCGCTGTTACCTTTGATTGTTTCAAAAAAGAGTAGAATTCATTCATAGGTTTTATTCCTATTCATAGCCTTAAGAATCAATCTTTAAATGCTAGTTACTGATCAATGATTCTCAGATTAATTTTCATAAAAAAGTAAGCTAGCTATTTTTGTGAAATCATTAATAACCGAAGCATTCAAGCATTCTAACTCTAGTTCAATTAATTGTGGCTGTTTGAAGGAGATTTTTGTCACAATATGGTAGATCAACCATTGCCAGCTTTTAAATTGGACAACTAATCTTGCTAATCTTGTTTTAGTCTAACTTTAATTTTCAAATTGAATACATTTGTAGCATTATCTGTGACAAAGTGGTATATTAGGTACTGGGACCGGAATTTCGGTTGCAAACTGATACAGTTGTCAACTGCATTTTCATGTAACTACCCCACTTAACAAGGGCAGTTCTGGTACTTCCAGTTGCTGTCATTAAGTGAAATCCATGCTGTCATTAAAGACAATGTCATGGTCATCATTTTCAACTTCCTGCTGGCTTCCCCATTGACTTTACTTGTTGGAACTGGCTGTGAAAGGGTCACTGCAATGTCATACTTTGCAAGCTGGTTGATGAGTGCCCAGCTTGCTGTCACATGACTGTAAGGATGTTGCAACAGCCACAACTATGTGGACTACTCATAAGAACTACTTGTTCGGTGCCATTGTAAGTTTAAATGGTCACTGAATGAGTTGTCCTTAAGGAAGGACTACCTATATGGGGAACCTTTTCAGCACCAAGCGCCCAAATAGGAATGCTCATGCATGTGCATGTGCCAAAGTGCTGGAAACCTGAAGACCAGCTGGCTGGTGCATGCATGACTGTTTTGGAGGGATTTGGGGGGCTGTTTTCAGGCTGCTTTTTGGGTTGTTTTGGGCCATTTTCAGGTTGCTTTGGGGCCCTTTTCAGGCTGTTTTCCAGCACCCCAGCATCCACGAAGTCCAGCTAGCCAATGCACACATGCGCACCAGAAACCAGAAGAGCAGCTGGCAATGGCATGTGTGCCCACAGAGAGGGCTCTGTGTGCCACCTCTGACACACATGCAACAGGTTCGCCATTACGGACCTATATGCCCTGTACAATCTAGCTAGCCTAGTAATTGAAACCAATAACATATTCGACCAGCTGGGGCCTGGAGGGCAGTGGGGTCAACGGTTGCTCAATTGTTTTGCTTTACCTTTTAATCTGAAAATATGCTGGTTATCTTTGCAATATCCAATTTTCTGCATTCTCCATTCATTCTCCATATTCATTCAGTAGCTTAGTTTACACATGCTTGGGATAAGCACATGTCCATTGTCAGATAAAATTAAATGAAAAAATAAAACTTCAAGGACAGAATCGATGGACTATTAGGTTTATTTCTGCCCTCAGTTTTTATGCCCCATGTTTCTATGTTACTCCTTTTTAGTTGAAAACACCAACAGGCCAGCTGGATCCTTTTTTGAAATGTTGGAAGCAGATTTGCTGGGGGGCTTGGGGCCTTTTTTTGGAGGTGGCCTCTTTTTGTGAGTTAAAAGTTAAAGAATAACTTCCCTGCAGGTGCTTTTCTTTTAAATATTTGCGGGGATGGGTAGGAAGGTGTAGGAATGCAATCAAACATGGTGGCAGGATATATTTTACTAACATAAAGAGAATTTTCTTGTTGATAGTTAGGAATATCAGAGTTTGGTAAGGATCTGAATGAGAGGAGTTTCTCAAGAAGTGAATCTGATAAATCACAGCCATATTTCTTAACTAAAAGTTTTCCAGCCTCATACAATTATTTATCAGTTGTTGACATCAGAGTGAATAGCTACAGGGCATAACATGTCAAAATTACTTTATTTAGCTCCGTAAATCTATGCTTTATCTCAGTGATTGCTCTGCCTTTATAGTGAAGAACACGTTTGCTCTGAATTAGTCCTCTCCTGATGTTGGCCAGTACTCACAAAGGTCATCATGAAATTTCTTCACTCATAGCACACATCAATCTTAACATTCCTGAGATGTAACCCAAGAGTAGGCCTTTGCAACAGCACTGTCATGCATGATGTTCTGATTTCTGGCATCTTGCAAATTATTGAAGACATCTGGGAAAACTCTGCAGAATAGGTTAAATCAGACTGTAGTGATTGCAGCTGATAGATTCCCAAATATTAGAGAGTTGCCCAGTCATAAAGGCATCCAAAACATTTCTTTCCATTTGAGATTTCAGAGCTATAGCTTCTGTTATCTCATCCTTCTTTCACAGGTGAGTGATCCCATTTAGCACCTTGTGGCTCTCTCTGAAGCAGAAGTCAATGAGCTTGAGAACTTCATATATCATGTTGCACTGTTTATACATGGAGAGAGTAAACATTATCTTTGATCATAGAAACATAGAAAACTGATGGCAGAACCTAGTACTCCATCGACTCTGCCCATTGAATTTGTAACTTTTTAAATTTTTGTTGGATGATAGACTCATGTTTATCCCAAGCATGTTTAAACTCATTTACTGATAATTGACCTCCGTTGGAAGTTGGTTCAAAGCTTCCACTACTCTTTCTATGAAGTAATACTTTTGTAAAGATAGTCTACAACTCCAACAAATGCCTGTCACAGACATGGCTACAGTATTCACCACCACCACACGTACTCAGTCACAGTATATTTATTTTCAGTTATCTCTATTGTGTGTATTTTACTTCCAGGGTGTTAATGTTGGCCTATAAGAAGCAATGGTTTGGGCTGTAAATGTTTGGAATACTAATTCATTTTCAATTGACCAACCCAGGGTTGGAAGGCACCCATGGTGTCACCAATGGCCAGTGCTAAGATGTGGATAATCAAAGGTCCTTTTAGTCATGCTCTTAGTGCTTTAGAAGGAATGTCAAGCATCTTAGATAAGTCAATTAAGTAATGAAGTAATAAACTCCTTGTACTCAGGTTAGGACACTGGGCTTTGGCTCATCCTGATTCCAATGCTCCTGTCTTCTGTAATAGCTGCTGATTTTCATAGACATAGGGATCAATGGCTATTAGCCTTGATAGCTGCATAACTGCCTTTGAAAGCCATCTGCTAGGAGACTAGTGGGATTCTTTGTACTGTTGGTTGGCCATTTTGAGGATAGGTTGCTGAACTAGGTGGGCCACAGGCCCAATCCAGTAGGCACTGCTTATGTTCTTAGGATTTTTAATTTGGGCTATTTTTATTATGATGACTGCGCAATCACAGGATGAATAGCAGTGCATTTTCCATAAGTAATTGTAATACATGTTCTTCTTTTTCATTTTTTTATTTCATTACACATGTGTAATACACATTCTTCTTTTTCATTTTCTTTGAAATTTTAACTATGTTTTTCTCTCCCCTTCCCTGCCCCATGTAGTCCATAATAAATGCAACAAGCAAAATAAATGCAGCAAAATAAATGCAGCAAATCCTCCGACCAGAATTGTCATATTTAAAATGTTTCCTCCGGAAGAAAATGTTAGTGGTGCCCCACTTTTGTGCGATGATGAGTTCAGAGAGCAGAAAGCATTTTCATCCAGGAACCTAGTACTCTGAGAATACAGAGAGTCCTCAACTTAATGACCACAAATGGGACTTAAATCTCAGTTGTTCAGCAAAGTGATCATTAAGAGCAGTGGTTCTCAACCTTCCTAATCCCGCGACCCTTTAATACAGTTCCTCATGTTGGTGTGACCCCCAACCATAAAATTATTTTCACATACACCTGTATTTGTATTGAAATATGTGTTTTCCGATGGTCTTAGGCGACCCCTGTGAAAGGGTCGTTCGACCCCCAAAGGGGTCCTGACCCACAGGTTGAGAACCACTGATTAAGAGGGACACCTGTACGATCATTTCACTCAATGACTGCAATTCCTGCTTTCCCCAGTTGTGGTTCTTAACAGACAGAGTGAAAGAGCTGCCTGTGGAAGGAGAAGGCAGCTGCCCACTTTCCATGGAAGGGAATTCCTGCGGGAGACTGCAAAACCAAAGTTCAGATTGTTGGGATGCAAACTTCATTTCTGCAACCTTTCAACAGAGTTTAAGCACCTAAAGAAAAGGGGTTCAGACTTTTGGGAACTGACCTTCATTCCTGCAGCCCTTCGGAGGATTCCTCTTCCCTTCAAGAAGATCTCCATTTCACCAGCCCAGCACAGAGGTTCCTTCCCCTCCATATGCAGAAGGGTAGTCCTGAGCTGGACTAGGGGAGATGAGTCTTGGATTGCAAAGATCCCCATTTCATTTCTGCAACTCAACAAAGTATTTCTTCCCACATCCCCTTGGCCCCCACCCCCCATACATGTAGGGGAGGGGAAATCCTTTGGTAGGCCACAACAGCGTTTTGGGGAAGCCAACAGAAAAGATTGCAAATGTTGATCACATGATCACGGGGTGCTTGTTCTCACTTACAAGTTGCCAAACACCCAGATCATGATCACATGACCACAGAGAAACAGAAAAATGTTTTACGACCGTTGGGAATGCTTTATGGACTATAAATCAACCTTTCTGACCCATCATAACTTTGAACAGTTGTTAAAGTTGTAAGTCATGAACGGTCATAAGTCAAGAACTACCTGTAGCCTACTTCTTGAAGACAACCTATTCCAGTACTTCTGGTCCTCCAGAACTTAGTTAAAATGGAGCTCTCTTTGGGGCATTTAGAGATGAATGGAAGATCTACTATCATCTGTTATTACGGTACCTTCTTTTCTGATAGTTGTTTTTTCTTATGTGTTATTATAGGAGTTACAACAGTAGTCTTGTCTTTATTTTGTTATTGTTGGTCATTGGGAGCATAGAAGGATTTATTGGCATACCAGTTAAATAAATCAGTAAATAAAATGATTAAACAAAATATAAATACGACAGTTCAATAAACTTAAGATCCAAGTAGCATCGGGCACAACAGCTTCTGAGATCCTCTTGCCCTTTATTGTCTGAACTCAGCATAACATATGGAAAGGTCAAGTTGCCATGATCATATGATACCACGTGTTTTAGAATCTCTTGGCATGTACGGTTATTACTTTCCTACTGCCCAGTGTTCTGCTAAGCAGTACATTAGCAAGATGTTCTGAGTATATTATTAAAGCAATTGTCATTTGAGATTCTCTGGGTGGGTCTCTTGTTGTATTGCTAATAGATGGTACTGTGTATTAGCAGGGTGTAGATTTCTACCAGGCTTGAGCTTATGGCTCGATGAAAATGCAGTCTCTGCATTAACGTCTGAATTGCCAATGAATGGAGGAACTGATTTAAACTATCACTTTTAAACATATTGCCCTGAAGTTCTTTTATGGTAAACAAGAACTCAACCATGTCTGTTTCTGATTTATTTTCATACTATCATCTTCTGCAGCTTTGAACATTGATGTTAAACAATACACAAGGCTGACAAATGAGCTTCCTTTGCTGTTAATGGATGATTCTTTGTAAAAGGACAGGTTTTAAGTGGTCTTGCAAATAAATGTTCTTTATCTGATTTGCTTTTGTTCTGTTGAGATGAAAAACATGCATCTTGGCAATGCTTCAGTTCAGAGAGTTTAGAGTTGACTCCATTTAATACCTTGTAAAAAAACAACTGGGATTAAGTTGCTCTCAGAACGTTGGTAGTTCTAGAGACTTTTACTTATGTATGGTCTGTATCAGTGCAGAAAATAACTCATCTTTGAAAACCGATACATTTTTTTATGTCTTATGTACTTTTTTATCCTTTTAGAATGCCATTTTGGGTTTTTGGTTGAAAGCATTTTTGGATGCCTTGAATTTATCTCCCTAGTTCTAATGCCCCTGCGTGGCTTATTTTTCCTACATTTACAATCGCAAATCTGTGGGGACCCAGGTCTCATGTCTATTGTAAAGTCTTAAACTCCTGGAAAATGTACTTTAAATTTATTGTTAAATAATAGGTATGAAGGAGAATTTCATACGTAGGGCTTTAGGACATGCCTAATTCATACTACTTCAGCTTATATGTTGATACAGATAGTTATATTCTTTTGAATTGTGTAATGCTGTTCTCAAAAAACTGCATAGCTTAAAAATATATATTATTCCTCATAATCAGTGTCATTCTGGAAATATATTTGTTGATGAATCAAAAAGAAAAAAAAATACAAATTGTTCTACACTAAAGTTGTATTACAGAAATTCCGTAACGCAACTAGTTGTAACAATACCATACAGAATCCTGTTAACATGGATTCTGTTAATCCTTCATATTAATTGGAAAAGCTTATTGGATATCCATGATTACGTTTGTAAAAACATACAAAAACATACAAACAAAAACCTATTTGTAAATTAAACATGGTTGTATATAAAATGTCATATAACAAGTGAAGCTATTTACAATACTATATCGGCCAAATTCCATACCAGAAAGAATGGAAAGGTTTTGTAATTGTTTTTAAAATTGCAGATTGCTTTGGAAATTGAATGTCACTGAACTGTGAGTGAATATGTATGAAACTGAAAAAGACTGGAAGAAGACTGATTTGTCTATTCTGATTTCTCCTTCTCTCTATGAAGTGGTGAGAAGACGACATACCTCTTGTTACATAATTTTAAAAAGAGGTGAGGCTGGTAGAAATTTAAAGCTACTGTGGGAGGTCTGGTTTCTTTGTAGCTTCTGCAAGAGCAAAGGGGGTCTGCATTAGTTAAACGGTTGTGGTTTTTTTGTACAAGGCTGTTTTGTTTGCCATATTTAGCAAACGGTTTTTAATTAAATGATTTGTAACATTTGTCAGCTTTTTGGTATAAGCTATAAACTAGCCGGAAGAAGTATTAATAAAGAAAATATTGGATTGTGCAGAAGCCGACAGATTAACTAAAAAGTTGAAAGATAAAGAGGAATCTCTATCATGTCCGTCTTGGGAAAAGTGGTATTCATGGTTATCAAATAGAGGAAGCTAAGGTGGCTATTTAGGACTGGTATTAAATGTGTTTTACTTTTTATTAATATATATTATGGTAACTAATTAATAGATTTACTAATCTTTGTTTCTCCCTGGATTTAATTAGATAGTTTTATTGGATGTTTAATGTTGATTTGGATTGTAAGTTTTATTGTATGTTGTCTGAATTAATTCCTTGTTTATGTTCCTTTTTTCCTTGTTATGTTGTGTATTTTTTTCTCCCCCCCCTTCCCCTTTTCCTTTTGTACCCCTTTGATTTTAATAATAATGTAAATAAAGATTATTTTATAATAAGAATTTTTTTTTAAGAAAAGCTAAATGGTATTGACATAAAATTCTACCAGAGGAGGGATGTGTTGCTTTTTCTTCTTCTTCTTCTTTTCTTTCTTTCTTTCTTTCTTTTTTTTTTCTTAGAAAGATGATCTAACTTGATACAGAGATTTTCAAAACTAAAAAACTTCATCAAATCATCCCAGGGATGGATTTCATTGCAAAATCCTATTTCTAGTCCAAACTTCCCGTTTTTCAACTCCTGGGTACTAAGCAGCATTATGTTTGCTTATGCACACTTTTAGATTGAAAGTAGACTTGGCGAGTTGTGTCTTCATTGATGCTCATTGTTTGACAACAAAGAAGCCCATCTCAGCTTAGCATTCAGAATGGAGATGTGTTTATCTATAGAGACGCAGAGAAAGAGAGGGAGCACAAATAAAGTCTGCCAGGTTAGCTCAATTTAGAAGTTAGTTCCAAGCATTTCCTACAAAGTCATGCACAAGATGAAACAGAACTTTTAAACAGACTATCTTTTGTGCTTACTTAACAACCTTTCATATAAAAGTTAATAAGGGTTTTATTTATGCTATTTATTTATTTATCTAATTTATATAGCTGCCTATCTCACAAGCAGGTCACTCTGGGCAGCATACAACAAAATTAAAACAATAAATATATAAAGTCATTGTCATTAACAAATATTAAAACAGCTAAAATCAAGAATATTAGATGAAAGGCTATTAATAGTTAAGGGAGCCACTCCACTAGTTTACCCACTTTTTGGCAGAAGGAGAAACAAAAAGAAGACAACAATGGCAATATATGATATGTAATGAGATGTTTACATATAAGCATGGCCAGTGTAATCTTGAGGGGAGGGAAACAAGATGGAAACTCGGGTAAAGGAATGGCTTTTTATGCCATGTTGACTCACTTGGCTTTCTCCTCTTTTCTCTTTGGCCTTTTACAGCTGTGAAATAACTTTCCACCTCATTGCTTCCAATGTCAGAAAAATAAATTACACCACTTCCAGGGCTGACACAGTTCTTGCTCTTTGTTGTGAACCACTCTTTTTGCCCTTGGAAAAGAAGTTGTGAAAAATAGTACTGGACCTTGCGATACCATACCAAGGACCATAGGATAGCGCCCTTACTTTATTTTAATTTTTTAAAAAATAATGCAATACCCAGTATTCTGATTCATGTTATCCCTTGGATCTTTGGTTGTGGTGCACAACTGAGAAGATTCTCCCCCCCCCCCCCAAAAGAAAATACATTCTCTCGTCAAGTTAGTGCTGGACAAGATCAGTCACCCTTGTATTGTCCTAAATCCTGAAGAAGTGATATCTTCCAGGTGTGGGTTTCAAATTCTTTAACAACCAGTTCTGTGGGCATGGCTACATGGTCATGTGACTGGGCAGGCATGGCCAGTGGTGGGATTCAAATAATTGGTTCTCTGCCCTAATGACCAGCTGGGTAGGCATGGCTAACTCGACATCACTCACATCAAGAGGTGCTTTTCCTCGCCTGACCTCTCATAACCATGGGGATGCTGCAACGGTCATAAGTGAGAAAAATGATCATAAGACACTTTTTCAGTGCCGTTGTAACTTTGAATGGTCACTAAATGAACTGTTGTAAGTCAAGGATACAAAAAGCTTCTTTGCTTGCAAAAAGCTGCCCTAAATACCAATCATTAGATTTAAAAGACCTGCAAGCTGGAGTTACAAATCAGGCAGGGTACCAGAGCACCTTGAGGAATTAAAATAGTTAAAATCCAGTGATAACTATCAGCAGGCAAATTTGCTCATTACCAGAACAGTTAGACATAGGAACCAGCCAGATTTCTCAACCCAGTTTCTCTTCAGGAACAGAAATAAACCTTTTTCCTTCTAACGAATGCTGAATAGGGAAAATTATCCCATCAATAAACACAGAATTAAGCTTCACCAAAAACAGTTTTAGACCAAAACTCAGAAAGGGTATGTAAACTTACGTTTAAATGTCAACCTTTCCAGCTAGCCAAGGAGCCTTTCTGAATGTCACTCATCTTGGTCCTTGTCATTAAAAAAACTTCTTTCTGGCAACACTGCTTCATATTCAATTATTTTTTCAAAGTGCTGATTGTTGCATCCCAGCTGGAAGAACTCCAACAGGGGAGTATTTCCTCCCAACAGCAGTGTAAAAACAATCCTTCCCCCTTAAGAAAGCCAAGCAAAGCTTCTCCAGAGGAGACAGTCTAGGCAGAGACAGCAAGTCTAGGCTACTGCTAAGAATGTAATAAGGGTTAACTGGAGAGGCAGTTTAAGATTAGGCTAGAAAGAACACCAGAATGTTTCCTTCCTGCCTTCCTTGCATGATTATCTCTGTAAAGTGGAAAAAATAAAAAGGAGATTTCTTCTAATGAGTTCTCTGAACTGCTTAGAAAGTTAACAACCCAGTTCTAGTGAATAAATGCAAACTGGTAGAAACCCACCCCTGGCTTCTTCCAGTTGTTTATCAGTGTCACCTCTTCTATGCTTAGAAAGCTGATCCTCAGTATTGTAGCTTAATAGCACTAAGAAGAGCTAAGGGAGTTGCCAGGAATACTGGTCTTAGCTACTGAGTAATTCTTGAATTCAAATTCTAGCATATATGAATGATTTTTTAAAAATACTGTTGCTTAATGGTGTGACTCCTCATCTGAGAACTGGGAAGATCAGCAACAGGACTTTAATCAAGTACTATTTTGGATAGTAGTGGATGCAGAATTCCAAGACTTTCTACCCATCCAATCTAATTTAACAGACTGGGAACGATCTTGTCAGCCGAAGGGTATTGACTGGTGGGATCTAGAAGACAGGCCTTCTCTGCTGTCCCCGCTGCATTGTAGAATATTCTTCTGTCGGAGATTAGAATGGCGCCAACCCTTTTGGCTTTTTGTAAAATTTTAAAAATTTGGCTGCGTACTGGACATGAGGTTCAGAATGTATAAAGTCACTTAGCTTTACTATTAGTTGATTAATCATCACTGCTGCTGTTTGTACTTATTTATTTTGTAGATGTTTTTCTTGTTTTAATGTCTTTTCCTAAATTGTTTTATAATTTTAGAATTGTAAACTGCCGAGAATCACTTGGTTGAGTTGGGCATCTATAGAAATTGAATGAACAAACAAATAAATAAATAAGTACAAAGATTCTCTAAAACTTACAGTAGTTGTAAATGATATTCTGTGAAAAAGAAACATCTGTAGTTTTTGTGAGTGATACAGGAGGCAGGGAAATCAAACTGTGCACAGAATCTTTACAAGGGCTCCCTTCCTTAGCATTCACAGTGAGAGAACTGATCCCTCAGAAAACCAGGTTCTAAATGGTTTAAAGCTTTAAATGTTAAAACTAATGTTTTCAATTGTGCTGAGAAAGCGGTTGGCAAACAGTTCAAATCTTTCAGCCCAGGCACCATGTACTAATTAATAGTCTAGGTGTTGCTTGTTGTCACAATCGATCTCTCTGAACCTGCTTCAAGGATAGCTTCATATAGACCATGTTTAGAGTAATTTAACAGAGTACGCATGATGGTTGCTAGTTGGAGCAAATCAGGAAGACTTTGACTGTTTATTTATTAGATTTATATCTTGCCTTTCATCCAGAAGCTCAAACCAGTATACTGTGCTGTCTCATCTTATTTTCCACCACAGTCACCTTGGGATATAGAGTGGGCTGAGAGAGTGATGGGTCCAGAGTTATCCATTGAACTTCCATGGCTATGGATAGACTGGAAATGGGAATTTCTTATTCTTAGCTCAGTCCCTTCATCGGTACATCACATAGGTTTCACTTGTAGCCAGCACATTGACCTTAACAGTAGAGATGTTTTTCAACTCAGCTACCCCTGAAATTAGAGAAAGAAACATTAATAACCTATGCTACGCTGGATGTATTATCCTGACAGCTGCAAATACATAGGATCTGCAAGCCCTAGTACTAAAAATCAAACAGGACAGTGAAGGAATGGGACTAAAATTAGGTATTGAGAACAGCAAATGAACAACAACAAGTAGAACAGCAGCAGCCTTCAAACTGACAATGAAGATATTGAAGTAGTGGAGAGGTTCTGCCTTTTAGGATCAACCACCAAAAGTAAAGGAACAAGCAGTGAAAAAATAAATTGTAGACAAGGGCTTGGTGGAACAGCCATAAAAGCCTTGGAAAAGATATTGAAATACTGTGATGTACTGTGATATACATACAAAGATCAGAATCATACAAGCCATGGGAAGTGAAAGCTTGACCTTAAGCAGGATAGCAAGAGTAATTGATGCCTTTGAAAGTTGGTATTGAAGACTCATGAGAATATCACGGGAGAAGCCAAGAAAACAATCCAATTGTTATCAAACAAATCAGCCCAGAAGTCTCACTCAACGCACAAATGAGGCTCAAACCATCCCACTTTAGACACATTTATACAAAGACCCAGCTCTCTGAAAAAGACTCTAATCCTGGAAACGGTGGAATGGCCAGCAGCAAGGCCTCAGTTATAGTGATGAGTTCACTGATGGGAGACTTGAGAGAACAGATTAGGGATAGATTATCACAGAGAAAATCCATATAGTCCTTAACAGTTGAAAAGGACTTGAGGGCACAAAACCAGTCAGTCAACCCAGAAGGTTTAGAGGCAGTTGCTGATCAAGGAAAGTTCTCAAATAAGAATCTTTTTTTAATGGAGAAGCATAATCCAGTGGTGATATTCAGCTGGTTCGGTTCATGTGAAGCAGTGAGAATAATTTAAAGTGGTTCGCTGAACTGGCAAATAGCACTCCTGACTGGCCCCACCCACCCACC
>JANHFR010008167.1:274357-285434 GCA_032468015.1 Mimophis mahfalensis | reverse complement strand
ATTGGAGTGAAAGTGCTTTTCTGGCTCTGGGGATTGCACGTGCTATCCCCTCTCCCTCCCCCCCCCCCCCCCATGCGTATGTAAGCATTTTTCAGGTTCTTGGGATCTCACTATCCCCCTGAGGCAGAAAAGCACTTGCCCTGCCAATCATCTGAGTTTAAAACACTGAACCGGGTCAGTGTTTGAAACAATCGCAGGTGCAGGCACGGGGGTGGGGTGGTGGTTGTGCACGCATGCATTTTCGGTACTGGAGCTGAAAAAGGTTCGCCATCACTGACCTAGAAGAACTCTGAACAAATCACCTGAGCCATTCAAACTCCCATAAAACATTAATAAAATACAGAGTGGGTTTCTCCAGATCTCTAGTAATTGATGGGGTTCATTATGTCTTCATATAACTGCTTGCCTTTAATCTTATCTGTAATTACTATTGTGTAACTGTAGAGAAGCTAGAATGGAAAGTGAAATGAATCTTCCTTCCTAAACTTCTATTTTTGGGTATGTTTAATCAATTCTTTTTTTCTGGGATAAGATTCTTGTGATTGCTCGTGAGCAAGTAGAGATTGGTTTTTAGTATTTTGGTTGGGAAATTTATTGCCACGTTTTATGAATATCAAAAAATAGATGAAGTATATGCACTCACAGTGCTTTGTATTTTGTAGCATTCTGTTCGTTTCCAGACACAGATTGGTGATATTTTCAGGGTACAAAGCCTGATGTGTGAATTTCCTCATCTGACATCCATCTTAGGTTTTCCAGGCTTTTCTAATTATCTATAGGTAGTCTTCGACTTACAATAGTTCGTTTAGTGAATGTTCAAAGTTACAAAAGCACTGAAAAATGTGTCTTATGACCATTTATCATTCTTACTACCTTTGCACCATCCCCATGATCATTTGATCAAAATTCAAATACTTGGCAACTGACTCATATTTATGATGGGTGCAGTATCCCAGTGTTCCCCTTTTGCAACCTTCTGACAAGGAAAGTCAATGGGGAAGCCAGATTCACTTAACAACCAGGCTACTAACTTTTCAACTGCAGTGACTCACTTAACAACAGTGGCAAGAAAAGTCATAAAATGGGGCAGAACTCACTTAACAATAGACATTTTGGGCTCAATTATGGTCATAAGTCAAGGACTATGTGTATTTATATGAACATTTTAAAGATACTAATTGCTTCTTGTTGTCTATAGCTTACTTTGCCTGTTGTTTTCCATTCTACTAATCATCTTGTTCTCCTGTAGTACGTATTATAATTCAGCTCCTGAAAACCGTCTGTGATATAGACATTGATAAGAATCACACCTTGCATTAAACTGTAGGTTGTTTAATCTATGTTAGGTTAGATAGGCCACAGTTATCTGAGTTCACATAATATACTTAGCTCAAAACAGGAAAGTTTAGCCATATAAAAGCTTATCATGATTTCTAAATCCAGCCATGCTTTTCTTGGTACATTCCTAATGTGGATAACTGCTGATTCTAATAATCAGTTCCAAATTGCCAGAGGCAGAGAGCATAGTTTTAAAGAAGTTGTGGGTCAAATACACTATGACAGTTTAGTGATGTGCTCATGGAAAAACTCACAGTCAGATACTGAATTGAATAGACAAGGAGTTGTGAAGCAAGAAAGAGATCCTGTGTTAATGTTTTTTTTAAAGTTAGGCCTCTCCAAGTGTGGCAGAAATTATAGTTACCTAGTTTTATGGGCATTTTATGGCTGGTATGAAATGATGAAGCAAAAAATAATGTCAGCATTCTGCAAAAGGGTTGTTTATACAGTTGTTTTGCTAAAAGTTGAAGTTATAAGAACGCTGGAATGAAAGACTGAGGAACTGATCAGTGATGTTAAAAAGTATATCATAAGTGGCATATGTTGTTAAATCGAGATGTTAATATCTTGAAGACTTTTGCTTTTAATATTTAAAGAACAATTAGTTTGGGTTCCAGAGCTTGAAACAATCCCTAGAAATTAAATTTGTTAATCAACTATAAGGTGCAGCTTTGCATATAAAATTTTAAAATATAGGTTTTCTGGACCATTTTGTACTTTTTGAAGTGGCATGTTTTGTCATAATGTTAGAAAGACTGAACTCTGTGAAGTCCTTGGTGCTCTCTGAGCTTGCTTGTTTGCTTGCTTGCAGATATTTGATTACCTGACCAGGTAACATCATTAGTGCACTGATCCTCATCAACACCACCAAGGACACCATAGTTCAACCCAGAGCTTTTGTTGAGACTGTATTCTCATGTGATTGGTGTAGTTAGTAAAACTTTCCAGTATGGTTTGTCTCAGAAGCTGTGAAGTCTAGTGAGAGAGAGATTGGGTGAAAGTTTTGAAAAAGTGCTAAAGTTTTTGAAGGGCACACAGGCATATGTTCCATACAGATGAAAAAGTACATTAAAAGGTATTGCAGTATTTGGAGGGAGTCAGTGTGGAAGTGATGATAGCTTCCTAATAATCTACGTTTATTTTTATTTATTTATTAATTAAATCTATATAATACTTCTGGATAGCCTTTCCTCTTGTTTGCTGTGGTTAATGTTAATTGGAGCACCAATCCAGGAAGCAGAAAAAAGAAATGAAAGACAAGGGAAGGGGGTCTGCTTATTGGGCACATGGAAGATGAAATCCATTTTAGATTAAAATACGAGATTAAAATTGCCTTGGGTGATGAAATTCAACTTAATAAGTTTCCACACAGAATTGACAGACTTGGATAAATTATTGACTGGAATAGATGAAAGGATGATAAAAAAAAAAGTTATATAGCTATTTACTGGGTATTAAATCGGAAGAACAAGTAAAAGAGACAATGATAGTATGGGCAAAATGTTTTGGATATGCAATAGAATTGGATAGGTGGCAAAGACTTTGGGATGGAAATTATAAATTAACTATGTCAACTGCGTATAAAGAAAATTTGTATGTTTTATAGATGCCATTTAGCGCCGGAAAGGTTGTCTAAAGATAAATCAGCAAAATTGTTCTGGCTTTCTGGCAGGGACTGAAAAAGTGGACTGGCTTTATGTGTAACATTGGAGTTAGCAAATTTGATTGAACATAGGCTGAAGTCTATTTTTATGATTATATTGAATGCTGATCATCTTGATTGTATTTTCACAGAGTTGAGCAGCAACCTTCTTCAAACCTATGGTCATTTTGGCTAGGTTCCCAAATGCTAGGAGATACCAGTCCGCTGGAGAGCAGGAATAGTAGCAACAACAACAAAAAGCCCTTGCCCAAATATTACAAAATGTCTGATTTGATGAAGAGGACCTGATTCTTGGTTCAATAGGACACTCCATAGGTGAATTTGAATCTAACCCTCTGGGCTTGCAAAGATAATCAGAGCTGAGTTGTCTACTATGGGAAAAAGGATGCCTTTTATTTTTATCTGAATTCCATTCTGCCTAAATATGACAGTTCACCCTCTTTTAAGGAACTAAATATTTTGGATGAGTATCCAACAATCCCATTTGAGGGTATAGAAATATATGTAAGGTTCCATGAGATAATATGTGATCTGGGTTGATTTCTGTCTGTTTCAGATGCTGTTAAGTGGAGGTGACTATAATTACTTTACCAATTTATTTTTGCAATAATTTGGATGGGGAAAGTGTAACGCTACTGGTTCTCTTAATAATTTTCAGAACTTTCAGTCTCTATTCCTTTGATCTGAAAAAATAAAAGTGGACCTTACTTTTGTGGGAAAATACTAGAAGGAAAAATATACCCTTACTTCATATGGCCATCGTACCCTGTATGCTTTGGGTACAATTCAACTATTTGAATTGTATTTTGAAATATCTAAGTGGGTTAGTATCTTATTATCTGAAGGCTATCTTCTTCTAGGTGTGAATATTCCTGGGTTTTTTTAAAATAAAATTGTGCATTTGCTGTTAAGTTTTTTTCAAAATAGTTATTAACTTTCTTTTGGTTGCATTCTGGCTATGGAATTATTTTACTTTATTTGTTGATTTTTATCTTTTAGTGGTTAGGGGGCTTGGTTAGTGCTTCTAGGTTGTTGCAAATAAACAAGATATTGCTTGTACATTTTGTAACATTACGAGTGACCTTTTCTCTGAATAAAACAAGGTATAAATTGTGAAAAATAATTTTTGTATCCATAACTAATAATCTCAAGAGGACTATAGCCAGGTACAACGATCCATTAGAATAAGCTAGAATTCATGAGACTTCTATTTATTAGAGAACAAACAACATGCTGCACATACCTCTCCAGCTGTTCCCAGGATCTTGGGAAGAGCAAACATGGCTAGGAAAATGTGAATAGATTCATCCATGGTTTAAACATTGGATTGCCAAAAACTAAGACATAGATCTTTGTTATTCTTGGGAGCAAATTAGAGCTAAAAGCCACCTTGTTTCTAATTCTGCCCCCCCCCCCCAAAGAAACAAGCTCATAGAGTCATTGATATGGGCATCAGAGAAAACAAACTACAGACAGAATCAACTGTGATTTTTATTTTTTATCTTTTTTTTTTAATTGAGCATTCTGTCAGGAAGAGCCACCAGGCGTGATTGTACACTGCCTGTTCCTGGAAATTCTGGCTTACTGTAAAGTGTGAACACAGCCTTTGAGTAATCACACCCACACATATGGGATTAGAGGAAGAAGAGTTCTAGGCTGGGATGGTGAGACCGCAGGCCCAGCTGGAATCTGGGGAATGTGTCATTTCAAAATTTAAAACACTGATTGGAAACAGGTGAAATCTTAGACTATTTATTCATTACTACCTGAAAGAAAGAAATTAATTGGAAGTATAAAAGATGTGTTCACCCATTATAGTCTTAGCCTGCTATTAATAACTGAAATATCCTGACAAAAATAATGAGACATATGGATTTCTGTGTCAGTGGCCAAGAGCACAAGATTTAAGAATGTCCATTTTTTAATTATAGAAAATATTTTGTTTGTTATTTATAGGATCACCTAACTCAGATAATGTGACTCTGGGTGGGATGCAATAGAAACAAAGCAGTAACACAGGCAAAGAAGCATGCAGTCTTAACAAATCATAACCCAGCATATAAAATGAAATGTATAAATTGGTGACCAGCGGGATAATTAGACAACTCGAAGCAGACGTGGCTCAACAAGAGTAAAATGTATGGACGAAACTAGATTTTGATGGCTTTTCTAAAGATAGGCAGAGTTGGTGACAACCAACTCATAAGTGCAAGGATTGAACATTATTACTTCAGCTTTTTTAAAAATAAATTCACCTCAGTACATTCCGCACAAGGGTGTCTCTAAGGGATTTCCCTTATTAAAAAGAAATGCCATCCAGTGATCTCTTTGCTGTCTCGTACAGCACATTGTCTTGAGTAAAGGGATTCCAGCAGAAACATGTAATTGAAATCCTGTTTGTCTTTTTAGGACTAGCATATTGAGCAAGACCCTCTCTAGTGATAGATCATTTTAAACATTTGCATGTGTACTGCCCTACAGATTCAGAAGATCTTCTATTATTGACCTGCATTTGTGCGTGGTTAGGAGTTAGAGTTTCATATTTGAGCAGATACCAAAAGAACGAAGTAGACGTTTCCCTTAACATTATGATTGGGATTAATCTCATATATAAAAATATTTCAGTTACATTTCATTTGTACCGTTTTTATGGTTTTGCTTCATAATGTCATTCAGTGATATGTGGCTAATTTAAGATTGTCAGTATTTTCATATATTATCTTTGAAATCCTTTCAGCTCCTCTGAGCTAAAACATTTTTTAAAAATCTAGTTTATGTCATACTTTTCTTCATTCAATCTCAATTTACATTAAAAGTGAAAAACGTAGAATGTGCAATTAACTGAATGAGAAGATTTAAAGGGATTGCGCTATATTTATGAAATGTTACATCAGTGTTTGCTAACTGAGAAGAAAAACAGAGAAAACTAAGAACAGAAAAAGTATATAAAACCAACACTATTATATAATAAGGGGATGCAGTGGCTCTGTGGCTAAAAGACACTAAGCTTGTCGATCAGAAAGGTCAGCAGTTCAGTGGTTCAAATCCCGAGTGCTGCATAACGGAGTGAGCTCCCGTTACTTGTTCCAGCTTCTGCCAACCTAGCAATTCGAAAGCATGTAAAAATGAAAGTAGAAAAATAGGGACCACCCTATTTTTGGTGGGAAGGTAACAGCATTTCGTGTGCCTTCAGTGTTTAGTCATGCCAGCCACATGACCACGGAGATGTCTTTGGACAGCGCTGGCTCTTGGGCTTGGAAACAGAGATGAGCACTGTCCCCTAGAGTTGGGAACAACTAGCACATATGTGCGAGGGGAACCTTTACCTTTATTATATAATAAGGGAAGGAAAATTTACTCTGGGCTTTATAGTAGAACACTTCTTTTTTATATGGGAAGACAAGAAAGACAAGAGAACAACAATTGTAAATGTCAGAAAATGACCATAGCCCAAGCAAATTAAAGGAAGCATTATTTCTGCATAATCAGTTTCATTTAGAACTGCAGACAACTTCCTTTGATTTTAGTTTCATGCTGATGACATGACATGACAGTGCTGATATTTTCATTCTGCTAGCTTAATATTGTTGTTGCCAACAAAAACAGAGGCATGCTGCCTACCTTGTGCAACTTGTATAATTTGAAAGCAGGACCAGCTGTGTGTGCATGTGTAGGACCAACCATGCCAGTTCTTCAGAGGAAGTATAGGACATTACTGCTAGCTTCATCTGGCTTGGATATATTAATAGCTTCTTAGGGTCAGTTGAAGAGAAAGTTGTCCCAGAGGACAGTGCTCCCAGGCTGTGGAATCAGAAGATTCATTGGCCTTCAGCTGAGTGTGCCCTTTGTGCAAGACCCTTGAATCAGGATGTTGGAGTCTAACCTGAGATCTAGATTTTTAAATGGTATATCAGTTAAATGATCCCATAAAAAAAAAAATCAGAAAGACCTGGAGACACAGGGTGAAGAAATCTTGTATAGGGAACCTTCAGATAAGAAACGGCATCGCCTGCAGCTGCATAATGGATGGAGAAAGAAGCTCAGAAGGGACCCTCCCTAGCTTCTTAAGCTGTAAAGATATGGGGGGAGATTTGTACTTTCAGACTTGTAAGATTCTATTGATGTAGCTTAACAGTAAAGTGGAATTAGCTCATCTGGTTGTATTTCCTGTTTGATGTACCTGGTAAGGTTAACAAGACCAAAAGGTGCATCATATACCCTTCCACCTTTTTCCTACTCAGAAAAAAGGGGGAAAAAACAACTTATGGTTTGAACTAAAGCCATGGAGGAGAAAGGCTACAGATTAAAACACTGATCTGTGAAAGTCAACTTAGAGAAATTTAAAATAAAAATAAAATAATTCAATGATTCAAGACTGGTAGAAGCAGTCTTCTTCTGCCTGGTACAAATTCCTCTGGATTGTGAGGAAGAGTGTGCAATTTTTTTAAATCTTAGGAATTGATCTTTTTATGTTAAAATGAAAAGGAACAAGAGAAGTCCAAGGCTAGTGAGAAGCAAGACAATGATAAAAACTGTATAATGGGGTGGGGGCAAGTTACACCACATATTTTAGGATATTCTTGTTTAAAAGAAATGAGTATTTTCTGATTCATATTATCTATATAATTTGTGCAAGCATGTCATAATCCACCTGATGTCATCATGGCTTCTCTTGGATAACGATGACTAACATATGGAACTGCATCTACATGGAGGGAAGTACACAGTGGGATACCCCAAGGCTCTGTTTTAGGCCTAGTACACTTCAACATCTTCATCAATGATCTGGATGAGGGGATAGATGGGGAACTCATCAAATTTGCAGACGATACCAATCTAGGAGGAATAGCCAACGCTCCGGAAGATAGGCTTAAGATACAGAAGGATCTTGACAGACTTGAACATTGGGCACTATCTAACAAAATGAAATTTAATGGTGAAGAAAGTAAGGTTCTGCATTTAGGTGAGAAAAACAAAATGCACAGGTACCAGTATATGTGGTATCTTGCTCAATAGTGGTGACTGTGAGAGGGATCTTGGAGTCCTAGTGCAGTGGTTCTCAACCTTCCTAATGCCGCGACCCTTTAATACAGTTCCTCATGTTGTAGTGACCTCCAACCATAAAATTATTTTCACATACACCTGTATTTGTATTGAAATATGTGTTTCCGATGGTCTTAGGCAACCCCTGTGAAAGGTTCGTTCGACCCCCAAAGGGGTCCCGACCCATAGGTTGAGAACCACTGTCCTAGTGGATAAATATGAGCCAGCAGTATCCTGCAGGTGCCATAAAAGCCAACACAGTTCTAGACTGCATAAACAAAGGGACAGAATCAAGATCACGTGAAGTGTTAATACCACTTTATAATCCCTTGGTAAGGCCACACTTGGAATACTGAATCCAATTTTGGTCGCCACAATGTAAAAAAGATGTTGAGACTCTAGAAAGAGTGCAGAGAAGAGCAACAAAGATGATTAGGGGGCTCGAGGTTAAAACATATAAAGAATGGTTGCTGGAACCAGATATGTCTAGTCTTATGAAAAGAAGGACTAGGGGTGACATGGTAGCAGTGTTCTGATATCTCAAGGGCTGCCACAAAGAAGAGGGAACTATTCTCCAAAGCACCTGAGGGCAGGACAAGAAGCAATGGGTGGAAAGTAATCAAGGAAAGAAGCAACTAAAACTAAGGAGAAATTTCCTGAGAGAACAATTAATCAGTGGAACAATTTGCCTCCAGAAGTTGTAAATGCTCCAACACTGGAAGTTTTTAAGAAGAGATTGGATAACCATCTGTCTAAAGCAGTGTAGGGTTTCCTGTCAAAGGAGGGGCTTGGACTAGAAGACCTCCAAGGCCCCTTCCAACTTTGTTATTCTAATTCTATTCTATTCTACTCTATTCCATTCCATTCCATTCCATTTCATATGAGCAAACTGTTTTTTCTTCCCCATCTTATCTGTGGGCATGATGGATGTGAAGCCAGCAGCAAAATGTTAGTGTTTTTGGCAGCTACCTGAAACCCAAAATGTTTCTTTTGCAAACAAAGTTTTCCATAAAGAAGATCTATGGAGATGAATGGGATGGAGCTACTAAAATTACAGCAAATGAAACATTTTCAGTGGAGAACCTGTATATTAAGTCTGTTTGCCCTCCTAATAGCCTGCTTATGGTCTGGTGAGACGGTGGGTCTCTTGGCCAATAAGAGAAAAGTTTTCAATTAGTAGTTTATTTAATGGTCTCCTGAACCTTTATCAGCCTCAAATTAGATTCTTATACCATATAAGCATTTTGGTAGACACAGGAACCAGACATTTTTGGACCATTTGGAGTTGAATATTGGTAAACAAAGAAATTTAAGGCGATGTTCAGTCCTGTTAATTTACCCGAGAATTATTTGAGTTTTTTAAATTGTTATTTAAGGAGTTTAAACCTAAACATCTTCTCAAAGTCTTATAACACGAAGTATGGGAAGAAGAGGATTCTGTGTGACATCATCAATAAAATACCATTGCTATATCTATCAAAACAACAAAAATGCTAAATCTATAACATGTAGAACATTTCCCACTGTGTAGCCCTATGCATTAGCCAAGGTGCCCTCTTCCTAAATTGAAATGATGTAAGATTGGGGATTCATACTGGGCATGAATCTTTTGATCATGTGATAAAGTAGTTGTCAAACTCCTGAAACAGAGCTGCCCTCACAGCAAAGTTAGACTGAAATATTCCAATATCAAGGCGTTTCTTGTGTTTAGAAGGGAAGAAGAGTGTAGATCTAAAAGACAGACATTTCAGAAGGATGGAAGACCTTCATGCAAAATTCAAGTAATGGTTTCAGTAATTAGAAATACCTTGTTTGTTGCAGTTTAATGTGTTGTAGCTGAATGGAATTTATTTCCTCTTCTTTTGTATCACATGCCTGTGCATTTGGCTAATGATTTACACATTACATCCCCACTGCTTTGGAGTATTCATTATGTGGTTCAACGTGACTGTTGAACAACAGTTTTCTCCATGTGGCTCAGCATGTGGTTTGGACAAAGTTTAGTGTAACATATCAAGTCTTTGTTTATTGGCTATGTGAGGTAATTTGAAATAGTCACTGCAGCAGCTGCAAAATGGAAACGAAAGAATAGGCATTATGTGCTTGAAAAGAACATAAGAAGATATAATTTAATGTATGATTCAGGACCTAAGGTGAAATCTCTCTCTGCTTAACTTCTAGAAAAGGATACATCTAAATTAGCTTCTTGCGTGTTTAATTTTTCCTTCCTATAATTTTTATCAATAGTTAAACTATTTGATGTACTTTCTCTACCTCCATAACTGATCCAAGTCACTAAAGGGAAGTCCTGAAGAGAAAGTGGCTGGGGTAATTTGGAAAAATATTTTGAATTGTATTGCATGAAATTTCTCATCTGCCCAGGAGAAAGAAACACACTGGGATTAATTGTGAGGAATTCATGTATTTAAATATGTTCAGTGAGCTAATCCCCATGGGCCATAATAACAAAGCTTGTATAAGGGTTGAAATTGGTCCTTTGCTCGGGCTGGAGTAAAACAAGTAGGAAGTTCTTGGACTACTTTTATGCTAAATATTTCTTCCTCTGAGTACCTTCACTTGCATATTTCAGAAATTTGGCATGTATTGTACAATATGTGAAGGGTTTATTTCTTTTTACACCGTTCACAGGATATATTTACCAGTAGCTGCCATTTACTATCTGTTTATTACACTGAATTCTGCAATGTCGAAGTTTTCTTTTCATTATACATTTTTTTTTAAAAAAAGAGACTAATTGATTTCCTGTAAATGCCAGAAAGGAATTAGGTTTCAAAACTGGCATTAACAGCAGACGAGAAGTTTCCTGACGTTTCCTTTCATTAAGCAAATTAGAATCATATATCCTTCAAATTTGTAATGTTTTCATTCTTAAACATATACCTTGAATAGTCTTTAAGAAGTGTGAGCTCTTTGGCCTGCACATTCTTAATTGCAGCTACAGTGGTCCCTCTACTTACGAACTACTCGACATACAAATTTTTCGACTTACAAATGGAAAAAGTGGCCACATGC
>JANHFR010008167.1:245024-257544 GCA_032468015.1 Mimophis mahfalensis | reverse complement strand
ATTAATGTCTTAAAAACAGACAGTGTGTGATGTGCAATTAACAGCTGAAAGAAAAATTAAAATATTTCAGCTGGGTCAGATACACACACACACACACACACACACACACACACACACACTTTCCCTTTGGTCCCTTCAAGTCAGACTTCATTCAGGATGACTTCATAGACCATGTCCTGTAGTTTTCCTTGAAGCAATACTGAACAGGTTTGCTCTTGTTTTTTCTCTGTATATATGTATACATGTTTTACTTTGTATGCAGGCTATAAATCTGGAGTTTTCTTATGGCATCCCATCCAAATCCTAACAAATTCTAGTGTTGCTTAGTTTTAAAAAATCAGCCAGCGTCAAATAGGTTCTTCCACTTAGATCAGTGGTTCTCAATCTGTGGGTTGGGACCCCTTTTGGGGTTGAATGACCCTTTCACAGGGGTCACCTAAGGCCATCGGAAAACATATTTCAATACAAATACAGGTGTACATGAAAATAATTTTATGGTTGGGGTCACCACAACATGAGGAACTGTATTAAAGGGTCGCAGCTTTTTATGACTTAGATACTACATCCGTAATAAGAGGTAAATAGCCTTTAGGAGTTAAAAAGAAGGAGGTTTGGTTTAGGAAAGCATCTCATTTGGTGTTCTCATGATCTTTTTCTCTGACACAGATTGCTAGGACAGAGGCATTTATGAATGTATCTTCAGACCTGACTTCCTGGGTCCCTTACTTGTGTACCTAGTTATCTCTGGCCCCCTGAAGTGTCTCCCCCATTTTTCTTCCCATCCATCACACCGTTACTGCCACAGATATTGTGCTTTAAATGTGGGGCGGGATGTTCAGAACAGCGCCATTTTATTAAAAGATTGTAGAAGGTATATGTGGGGAGTTAAAAATGATCTCTATTCTTCTAGCTTTCACTCCAGCAAGCCAGTTTTGATTGAAAGGAAAGAATTTCTAACTCACTAAGTAATGGGAAATCTATTCCCTTTCACCCCACAGTTTCAGTCCTGTCCAATTCCAACAGATTCTGAGAAGGCCAAAGTAGCTCAGTCCACTTTAAAAGAATACTAAATCACTCTGAACAGAAGTGAACAATTTCATTAAGAGTTGCTCGAGGAACCTGCATTTAGGTGGTTGCTGATGGAAACATGGTTTGTTGTTTATTTTATTGGTTTGGTGGATGAGCAGACTATTTGAGCTTCAGCCTTTGCCCTTCCCTTCCCGAAGACTTAACTATTCCCTGGAGCAGGTTGGGAAGCACCCAAAGGGAATTAGAGGAAATAATAAAACCCTGAAAATTGCTGGCCATCTCGGACCAAGGAAGGAAGAAATTCAAGCTGAAAAATACAAGGGGTTGTGGGGTTTTTTTTTGGTCTGGAAATCTACGGATATTTTGGACATGTAAGAAGGAAAGACTGAAAAGCAGGGATTGTGTTCAGTGAAGATCTTTCTGAGCTTGGCTTGTTGTAAGTAGATCTTCCTGAATCAGTTTTGGATTTTTAGAGGGCTGGTCAGGGGTGGGTTTCTACCGGGTCAGCCTGGTTTGGGCAAACCGGTAGTTCTCTTGGGGCTGGTTTGGGTGAGACAGTTCTTCTGGAGATGAGTTGGCCCTGCCCACCTACCCCTGCACTATTCGGAACTTTATTCAAGCCTTTTTTGAACCCAGCTGATCCGTGCGGCAACACAGATTGCCACCTGTCAGCTGTTGCAACCCACCGGAGCACCAGTAACGGGCAAATTTTGTCGGTATTTGCAAACGGTACATGTGCGTGCAGCGTGCACAGAGCGAACCGGTTGTTAGACCAGTTGAATCGCACCACTGGGGCTGGTGAGGAACTTTTCTTAAGAAATTAATTCAAGGGCAAGTGGTTTATAATTTGGGATTTTGCTTCAGTAGAATTTAATCGATACTAATCACATCCTTCGCTAGATCTTGGATTGGGAATTCGTGTTCAGAAATGGAGCTCCATTGTTTAAAGCTGCTGTTAAAATGGAAGCTTCCTCTCTCCCTCCCCCTCCCCTTTCCCTTGTTACCATCTGGAATGACATTTTTATTTGAGTAATGGCCAATTAGCGGATAAGCCTGAAAATGACAGTCTGCCTTTCTCCTCTTGGTCTCTAAACCCAACAAGGAGAAGGTTTAGTTTTCAAGACGGACAGGCAGGCAGCATTGCCTGGGGAATTGTAAACTCTACTGTGATACTTCATATGCTTCCTCCAGGCAATCACTTTGCTACCTATGTATATTTGCCCAATATATCCCTAGCTTTCAAGGCAGCCATGAGCACTCTATTTTTTAAAGGCAACAAAGGCAATCTGTGATAACTTCTAGGCTGCGTGTGGCTCTTTGGGCCATCTGCCGCGCCCCCCTGTCACCCTGTTGTGGCAGAGGGTTGAAACAGCCATCACGCTGTCATGGCAGCATGGGGAAGCGCTCCCCTCCCCCGCCAAGTGCCAAACACAACAGCCCAGCGGGAGGGGGAGATGGCCTGGCAGAAGTGCCCCCATTGGTGAATTGGACGGCGGAGAGGCGTGGCCCGGCTCTCACAGTGGGACACTGTCTGGCACCTCCAGACGTGAGCTGCCGACTTTGAAACACGTCGCTTTCTGTTGCCTGTGCCTTCCCTGACTTCAGCTCTTTCATCCTAGTGAGAGCTATCTTTATGCTTGCTTTCTTTTACTGTGGCTTTGCTGGGCAGTGATGGCTGGAGCCGTGCGGGGGGCAGCAGAGGCATCAGGTCTTCTCCCCCCCCCCCAGCAAGCCGGGCCTGGAGGAGCGCAGATAGTTGCGGGCAAACACTGGAGGGTCAGAAGACATGCTCTGGCATCATCCCAACATGCATTTCCAGTGCATGCTCCTCTGTCCCAAAGTCGGATTGAGTGGGGGGAAGGGAGCAGTGGGGAGGATAGGAGGAAAGGAGAAGCTTTGGCATGGGATGGGGGAAGAAAGCCCCAATACACCCTCCATGGTCTGCCTTCTGCTCTCGTAGCGCTTTGTGTAGCACAGTGAAAAGGTGCTTCATAATGCAGGGGACTGGATCTTTTCCCCCTCCTGGAGCCCATTACAACACAGTGAAACCCTGTCCCACTCACCCCTGGCAGCTCTGTCTCTCTTAGGGCAGAGAGTAGGTTGTGTGTCCAGCACCATCAAAGCCGGAAGTTGCCGCCCACCATTTCCCACCAGTCAGGCAGTGAGACACAGAGACAGATTCAGCTAGATTCGGCTCTGTCCGCTCTCTTCTTCTCTCTGCCTTGCCCAATTTTGCAAGGATTCAGGGGACACTGCCTTGGTGATGGAGGTGGGGGAAGTTTTGTCCCATACTTTGCCTGGCAAGGGGCTTCGGGGGCGCCCAGGGTCTATATTTTCTGGCCACTTTGGACTGAGTCGCAGGATGCGTATGTGTGCCTGTGTGAGTGTGCTGCTGCTTGGGACGATACCTCTCTAAAGTGCATGTGGTGATCTACAGCCTGACAATCACTCCTTTTGCAATGCAAGGTTTATTTTTGTATCTTTCCAGAGACAGAGAGAATGTGGTTGAATTCCCTTACAGTTACTCCCTGGGTGTGTGAGTTGTGATAGTCATAGGCGAACCCTGTGAAAGGGTCGTTCAACCCCCAAAGGGGTCCCGACCCACAGGTTGAAAACCACTGATATAGACAGAGAGGGGGAAAGAGAGATGAGAGGGGGAGACAGAGAGACAGGGAGGTACCTATTTCCCATAGAAAAGAAAACACAGGGAGCTACAAAACCTGGGTAGGTGTGGCTGGGGGGGTCATGTGGCTGGGTGGGAGTGAGTGACATTGAGTTGCCACACCCACCCAGGTTTTGTGGCTCCCAGTGTCTTTTTTTTCCTGTGGGAAACGGGCCCTAGTGGCTCTTTGAATGTTTAAGGTTGCAGACCTCTGTTCTAGTCTAAGAAAGGACTGAGAAACTGCAAAGGGAGTCGGACACAGAAAAATAAATATGCTCTATTTTGCATGAATGCCTGGTATAGTTTGAGGAGATAGAAGCACACAAGGTTAGAGGTTGAGATCTGCTTGTCCATGAACCGCTGCTGAATTCACAAAAAGTATTTTGTATATGTGTGAAAAATGTTCACACCTGAGAAAACTGGTGCATGGTTACAAACTTCACAATGTGCATGCAGTTTCTTAGCCACTGTAGGCACTATATTACTTTTTAAAGAAATGCACGTGCATCTGTGTAATTATGTGTTTTAAAGTATATATGTGTCTGGATGTGAGATTTTGGAAAAGGCAAAAGACATTTCCTTCAGAGAGAAGCAATTAACTTACCATGCTTCTGAAAATATAGACGAATGCAGATATGACCTTGGAGAAGATATTCAGAGATCAGTAGCAAAAGCTGAACTCAGTCTGTAATGCAGGACTGTTTGAAAAAGAAACTTAAAAATTGCCCTACCTGGTCTCTTTTGCTTATAAGAGAGAAAGAAGGGGAAGCTATCAGTCTTTCAAGCTTCTGTTATTATAGCCTATACCAACCCAAAGAGAGTTCTAATATTTTTTGGGAGGGGTCTGTTTCCTGAGTTGACTTACCTTGCATATGTTTAAAGTGGCCTCTTTCACAATAGAGTATGTTTAGGATCTAAAGGTTAAATTTTTGCTGAATTATGTCACATGTTTGAAAAGTTTTTTTTTTAAAGTGCATATGGCAAGTTAATTATTCTGAGGAGTACTGTGTGCAAGGTTTCTAAAAAAATAATAAACAAGGATTGAGATCTATGCATATTGTTCAGCGGGGTTCGTATAAGGAAATGCATATACTCTTAAAAACATCTTTATTTGAAGAGGAACAGCTTTGGATCTTCAGAAGACGTACAAGTAATCCTTTACTTACAACAGTTCATTTGGATACCATTCAAAGTTACATTTGACATCCTTCAGTTTCAAAAGACTATGGTATTGTGCTCTGAGTTGAGGTTCTGGAGTAGTGTCTAGTATGGCTGAAAAGGCCAATTCTAGAGTGACAATCCCTTCCACACTGAGGGCAGAGACAGTCTGTCCCCTGTCTAGCTTCCTGGTTTCACTGCTGTCGGGACTGCCTCTTTGTTACTCAAAGTTACTCATTGTAACTCAAAGTTACAATGGGACTGAAAAATGTGACTTATGACCATTTATCAGAGTCATGACCTCTGCATCATCCCCATGATCCTGTGATCAAAATTCAGATACTTGGCCGTTGGTTCATATTTATGACCACTGCTGTGTCCCAAGTCACATGATCATATTACAACCTTCTCACAAGCAAAGTGAATGGGGAAGCCAGGTTTACTTAACAACTGGGCAAGAAAGGTTGTAAAATGGGACAAAACTCATTTAACAAATGTTTCACTTAACAGCAGGAAATTTGGGCTCAATTGTGGTCATAAGTGTAGGACTACCTGTACAGCATGGTGTGGCACTGAGGTGAAAGGGCAGTTTTATTCAGCAGTGGTTATATGGCCTGGTTATATACTTTAGGGCTTGTTCCAGTATTCTGTATGCAGATAATTTGCTTCCAGAATATACACCATTTGTATTTTAAAAGACTTGCACATGAATCTTAATGCGTGGTTTGGATTGTGATATCTTTGTAACAAAGGCAGCAAAAGGAAGAAAAGAAAGGAAGATTTAGATTCAGAATGGTTGATAATCACTCATTCACTATAACTGGGAAATAAGTCTTCTGTGCATTTCTTTCCATTTAAAAATCTGTGCTTAAAAAAAACTGTATAGATCAAGAAGAAAAAATAAATAAAGGTTTCATCCTATACATACCAGGGTTCTCCAAAACCCAGATGTTTCTCTTACTGCATGAAAGGTGTTTGGTGTCAGCCTTGTTTAGAGGTAAAGATGTCCTTGAACTGGCTTGATTTCTGATGACTAGATGGATATATTAATGTAATTTTCTTGGCAACAGCATAGTTTTCCCTTGCTTTCTTTTGGGGTGATTACTTTTGCTTCCCTATCTAGACTGGCCAAGTAGTGTTACCTATACTCAGCTATTTTGCTAAAAATGGCATTTATGTTTTATAGATTTTATTAGTTAGTTTTATTAGGTTTTTTTTTTTCCAAACCAGACTGATACTCTTTCACCAAGTGAATCTTCTTCCTATTTCTACCCAGTGATATTTATATCATTGTATCCCTGGTTTCCACATGAATAGAAAATAGCTTATGGGAAATTTGTGTCTGAAAATCTTTCCTTGATCATCTACATTTAGGATTTTCTACTGTTTGTTTCAAAGTTTGTTAGAAGTTTTGGGAACTTCACAGGGTTCCTCCCCTTCCCATCACACAGCAAGTCCATATTATATCTTCACTGTGTGGTAGTTTATTTAGGTAGCCGTTTGCAAACTTACAAGCTCTGTAATTTTTGCTGCTTTGTTGGAGGTGGCAAACTCTGCACAATGCACAGTTTTTAACTTAACATGAAGGAAAAGCTTTGCATCTGCATAAGTAGTCTAGTCTTGCACAGAAAGCGCTTTATCTTTACTAGTCAGTCAGTTTGGAAGAGGGCTGTATTGTTTTTGGGAAAAGCTTTCAGCGAAATTATGCATGGTCAATTAATGAAGGCAGTCTGAGGTATTATTTGTCTATGAATGCACATGCCATTAGAATCAATGGCTGGCTGAAAAAAATATTAACAGTTATTAAGTGACTATTAGAAAGGACCAATGGACACCGATTCTCTCGCTTCCAAGATTCTGGATGGAAGAAATTTTCTTCCAGGAGAACATGGCTTCATACATTACAAACCTTCCTCCTGTTTCTTTTCTTTAGAAAACTGAGCTGAGAGAATGATTGGCTCCTGTTAAGTTTAAAGCGGATTTTCATGATTCTATTCATAGCAAACTAAAGTGTGATAGACAAAAATACTAACGGAAACAATTCCTTTTACTTAAGAAATAAAAGAAAACAATACAAAATAATACCGGCTACACAATTAATGAAATAAATCCAGATGATGTCATGCACATCTGGTCAGGTTGAAATCCAAGAACAAAAGGGAAGAAAGTTAGATGTCACTTTCTGTACGTGTGCAATACGTATACAATACATCATGCATTCCATAGATAAGGTAAGGAGGAGACAGTTATTCTGGCCAGATTAACATTCTAACAGCTAGCCAGCATATTTTAGTGATAGCTCCAAAGTCAAGCAGGAAGTTTCTTTGGCTGTTCATGAACTTGACCTCAACTGTCCCCATCCCAGTCCAACACTCAAGCTTTCACCCCTGCTCCATACTGGCTTAAATATGGGGCATTCATTTCCCCCCCTCACAATGTTAGCCATAGCAACTCCCTTAGTATAATAGGTAATAAATAACTAAGAAAGCTTGTTTGAGGTAAAACAAAAAAAGTTTTCTCTGTTGCTCAATGTGTATTGTTTAGTACAGATACTTTTCTCCATTTCCTAGCTATCAAAGGGAACACAGAGAGCTCTGATCAAAAATAGCAATTCAAGGGCAAGTTGGTTGCTCAAGATTCCTATTCGTTATGCATTGCTCTTGGAAATCATGCGTCCTAATACCTATCCTCTTCTGAAACAACGCAAGCCTTGTTTTAAGGACTAGCCAGGGTGATAGGTCTATCTGTTTTGAAATGATGCAAATCGTGTGGAGGAGTTGGGGGGAGTTGGCAATCGGGAGAGCGAAACAAAGAAGAATCTTTGATCTAAGAGTCTTTTGAAAGTATGCTTGACCAGTTGCTGATGGGACTGCTGACTTGAAGGATAATTAGTATTGATCTCTATTCCATTTTTTTGAGATTGGGAACAAAGGCCCTTTTAAGAAGAATCATCCTCGTTGGAGATGCTCCCCAGTGCCCACTTATTTATATGTCTGGAGTCAAACGTGGAAAATAAAAATGGCTGCTTTGATTGAGATTAGCATGCACCGTTTTTTCTGATATGTGGGGCAACGTCTCCCTCTCCCTGTCTTCTTGCTGTCTCCTCCTCTGCCCCACAGAGATTACTCTCTAGGCAGCGGCTGTTAGTCACTGTTATTTATATAAAGATACGTAATGTGTTTTGTTACTGAAAGCTTGTCTGCAATGGCGCTTATACCAATTCAGATAGTAGAGACTGGCAGGGATTGCTGTGAGTAATGACTTGCTGGTGACAGCTTTATTCTGCCAGTGATATGTCATTGTGCTTGGCTTTCAATTAATCATGCAACAACAGAAACTTTGTATCTAGCAAGTATATTATATCCATTAAAAGGGGAAGGAGTTGTGGCTTTGTGAACACAAGTATCTTGATTCTCTCACATTCTCTAATTGTTAAGTTTCAGCATAGGAGCCATTTCCTCTCCCCTCCCTCATCGACTGACATTGTGATCTGTTAATGGAGCAGTCTTCATATGTCAGCCTGACAGTTTTTAAATAAAACAGCCATTACACTCACCTTGCTTTAATCATTTTCTTTTCCACTGAGTTGTGGTGTGAAGCAAAAATTAGAGCAGACTAGCGGTAGATTCATTTTGCATGATAGTTTATGAGCAACTTTGGCATTGTGGAACAAGAAGAACTGGATTGGCATGAAACCCACCAACAATCTGATGTAGAAAACCATTGAACTGGCTTATGAATTAAACTCCAATATAAAAATGTAACAAAGAGTGTGGTGACGTATGTTTGATCTGCTGAGATAATGAGTAATTGCTCAATGAGATGTCATACCTTTAAAAAAATTAAGTTGGCTTTCACCAAATATTTGTCATTTTCTGAAATAAGTTACTGACAAGCAGCACTTCAATCTGTCTAAAAACTGATGCAGGTAGTCCTCTATTTATGTCCACAACTGGAACTGGAATTTCTGCAGTAAGTCGGTATGGCCTAAAGCATGTAATCCTGTGACTGGACCTGACTATTTTTACTGCCGTCATTAAATCATGAGGTCATTAAGTGAATCCTGTCTTCCCTATTTTCTTTGCTTGACAGAAATTGACTAGAGAGTTTGCAGATTGCAATCATATGACTGCAGGATGCTACAGCCAGTCATAAATCCAAGGTGGTCACCAACTACCTGAATGACAGTCATATGGCTGCCAGCTGATGTGACAGTTGTAAATGCAAGGATAGGTTATAAATCACTTTTTCCAAGCCCATTGTAACTTTGAACATTTTTAAACAAAAACTTTTTTAACAAAAAATGTGATTTTTTTTTTAAACAAAAAATGTCAAGGACTACTTGCGTATCTTTTTTCCTACAAGCTAGGCAAGGTTCAGTAATCCTGGAATAAAGCAAAATAACCTTGGTTTTGATCTGTTTGCTTTAGCCCTTTAACTTCTTATTCTTTGCTAAAGAAATACTGGCGTGCTTTTTAAAAAAAAATAAGCTGAAACAAAAATCCTTTTGAATTGAATACTAATAGAGACTTGAATTTAACAATCCTTTGTATCTAGAAATTTTTTTTCTTAAAGAGAAGTTAATACTTGAGAACTTAATAAACTATCTTGACTGTAAAACTTGGTAACTGTGCTTCTTCCTATTTGTTTCTTCCTACTGTGCTTCCTGGTTGATTTGAAATGACTTGCCTGCCCAGCCAAACATTTATACTCATTTGCCACAAATTTGGACTAAGATAACACATAGATGATAGATTCATTGCTTCATGGCAGCAGTGTTGGTTTACTGCCTGGTATTCTGTTAAAAACAGCAATGTTTCTTTCAACTCAGCCTTTTCAAGCTGCTTTTGCTCACTTTTTAAATGTTATCTATTTCAGAACATGTTCAACAATATGTATAAAGCAGTGTAAGTTAATATAGTAATATATTAGTAACAAAGTTCCTATCATTAATAAAAGTCAAGCATTGAGGTGTTTCTTGGACAACTATTGTAATAGTAAAGAAAAATAAAGAAGGAAAAACATACGTTAGCTATACTTGGCATCGTCTGTCACAGTCGTGACGAACATTTCGGGCCTGGCATGTCAAAAATCTGGAAAGGCCAAATTTTGCTGGCATCTCTGTCTCTTTCTAGCCGTGTCTGTCTGTCTGTCTGTCTGTCTGTCTGTCTGTCTGTCTGTCTGTCTGTCTGTCTGTCTCTCTCTCTCTCTCTCTCTCTCTCTCTCAAACATACATACTTAAAACACCAAACAAAAGAGAAAAAAAATCTCTATTCCTACCAAAGCTGGGTCTGAAGTACAACTGGAGCTCAGCTTAAGTTCTGTCACCATTGCTGCCATCCAAAAAGGCTGCCTCACCCTATTCTCCAAGGTTTAGCGCAGCACTTCTAGAATCTGCCCTACAAGGCTTCTCTTCAGGTGGTGTTCTCTTACTGTTGATAGGTCTAAGTTGCCTAGCTGAGGCTAATCCATGTTGCATTAGGCCTTCATTCATGAAGTAGCGTTGGAGAATGCCCTTCCATGGCCTCTGCAGCCTCTGAAAATTGCACAAAAGCACACAAACTGTTCTCATGCGACTTCTGCAGGGTTTAGAGACTCCAACAAGCAGTCTTCCTGTGCAACCTCTGGAGGGTCCATTCTCATGCCATCTCCACAGCCTCCAAAAGTTGTTGTGCAAGAATGGGGCATGCTTTAGAGAGTAGTTGTCATATGTTGGGGAATGCTGCATGTCAACCAAAACATTGTGAAATGACAAGTGTGTTATAGATTCCCCATTACTGGTCTATTAATTAATTTGAGTTGCACAAGTGACAAGCTGGTGCACACATATACAGCTCGACTTTCACACACCGTGGGCCTGTCCCGCTCTCCTGGCTGGGCTGCCAAGCCGTTAAGATTGGGGACCACTGTTTTAGACTAAGAACTGAATAGACTATTTTTGGAAAAAGTGAAAAAGGAATGAAAAGGAATCTGATTAAGTTGTTTGGGGTCTGGCGATGTCCCTATTTTTAAGAAAAGAAAACTGAAATCACAGATCCTTACAGTCAGCTCAATGGGATACACCCCTAGTCACAAGACGGGAACCTCATTCTCCATATACTTGCTATATAAAATTTCTCCTGCAAAAGAGATTATTTGGATTTCTATTATCTCTGCTGTTACAGAGAGAGTGTGTAAAGTCTAAAATTTTATCATTTGTAATGTGAATATTTGTGCGTTAATATTTATTTTACTGTTCATTAAATTCTGATGCTTAAACGGAGCATTGCATTCCAGTTAAGAATCTTATGTGGCTAGAGTGACCATAGTCAATTTGTGCTCCACGGGGAGCTAATGTCTTCTTGCAGCAATTGTGAGAATTAGTTCTTCCACTATCAGCAAGAAAATAAGATCTGACTTCTGCCAAAACAAGACACAGATGGAAAAGAAAACTGTATTTTTGTCTCAAAAAAAGGGGGCCCAGGCAATCTTTACCCAGGGCAAGAAGAGGAGTAGGCCCAGAAGGTTCAAGTGCTATCAGGCACAAGCATTACTGGAATTTTTTCATTATGGAATTCTAAATTTTCATTAATGAAAAGTACAAATCAAGAGTTCTAGAATTCTTGTGAGCTTGCCTGAGTGGTTCCAATCTGATCACCTTCCAGTTGAAATCTAACAACTGTATTACCCTTGTCTTGGCGGCTTTCTGAGAAAGCCTTTTATAAAATCTGTGATTTTTTAAAGTTTAGTTTACCCTTTCTTGGTGCTTTATTTAATGGAAGCATTTGTTATTTTGACTGTTCACTGCTTTTAGAGTTCCACATCGATCAGAAGTTTGGGATGAAGTATTAGTGGCTCCCTAAATGTGTGATTTGTTTTTACTGGGACCTGAGGATAGTTCATGAAACTGATGTTAGTTAATTTGGCAAACTCTGGAATAATGTGGTTAGGCCTCCTGTTTTGGTAAATTAGCGGAAGGCTGCTTTGGATAACGGAACATTTGTTTCCTATTATTTTAAAATTATACACACACACATACACACACATAAACAGAGTATACTGAATACTTTTGTGACTGCTCAGTGGGATTAATTGTGATTCCTATAATGGAGATGAAATTCAACAGTTGTAAAATTAGCCTGTATTTATTCAGACTTGTTCTCATATTTCTATAGTTTGGGCTGAAATGATTTATATGAAAAATCATTTGTGCCCAAACTGAAATTCATATGATTCTGAAATCTGTTCTATGTGCTTTCTTTAGCTATAGCCTTAATATTTAGAATTTATCAAGGTAAGCAATGTGAAATTTTCAAGGATGGAGGCTTGCTAAAAAAAATTTACCATATAATATTAAAAAGAAGCAAATATACTTGAATTACTAGAGTTGAACAATGTCTGAATTATTTTATTTTTGGAAATGACTAAGGAAGAAAACTTTCAAGCAAAGCATCAATGTTTTGGGGGGTTCTGTTTGTAATATAATTTTCCAGTCCTTTCCTCCCATTCCCCACTTCTCCCCCATCCTTTCATTTCCTAATCAATAATTTTAAGTACTTATTAATGCCAATATCCCCTTTATGGATCGCTGCCTTGTCGTGGCAAAGGGGCTTGTGTGGCGCAATGAAGTTATGAGCTATGCCGTGCAGGGCCACCCAAGATGGACAGGTCGTAACAGAGCGTTCTGACAAA
>JANHFR010008167.1:141093-152144 GCA_032468015.1 Mimophis mahfalensis | reverse complement strand
CGCCCCTTGTGGCATCCTTAAGGAAAGAGCTTAAGCCAGGCATGAGGGAAGTCCTGGGGGTCAGCACTTTGCCATTACTTTTGGGGGGCAAAGACCCCTTGGACAGCCTTTCTGCCCACCATCACCACCCCAGGGCTTGTCACAGGAGGCTAAACTTCCTCCATGCCAAGTTTGGTTGAGATCTGTCCAGCTATTAAAAATTGTATACACAGACAGACACACACACAACGCACACACACATGCCTGCCACACTCTGCTTTATATATATAGATTTATATTTCATACTTCTTAACCATCCATCTCCCTCAGAGAGGGGCTCTGAGTTTTGCCAATAGTTTTTCCAATAGCCCAGTTCTCTTTTACAGAATGTACTGCAAGCGGATTCTTAGTTTTATGAAAATGAATTTTCCTGGCTTGCTCAATACTGAATTCTTAACAAATGCTACAGCAAAGATTGATTTGTATTGAACTTTAGCTTTACATACATAGCAATCTGAATTTTCTTAACTGTAATTCAGTGTTTGTTTGTTTTTCAAATGCTTTCTCTTCAACTGGTTGCAACCCTTAATAAAGAGGGCAGTCTGAATCTACCAAATTGCATTTATTCTGTGTGCTGCAAGCTATACTATGTATCTTTCTTTTTTAAAAAAGATCTAAATAAATGGGGAGGGGGAAGATTTGAATGGTATTTGACATCTAGTTATATCACAGTTGTGTGTTCTAAAAACATTTGGGATGACCAGATTTAAAGTAATGGGGGGATAAAAAACTTAAAATACATTTTTATGAAAGGCAAATACTCCAAAATCTGTGACCTTGATCTTTTCTACAGTAAATTACTTTTCGCAGCTTGGGAAACTACAATACATAATTTTGGATGTATCTGTCTTGAATTTAATGTTCTTTGGTCACTTACATGCTTAATATCATTATTTAGTATTTAAAATTAAACATGGCACATATGTTTCTAAAAGTTATGCTCTATAATTTACCTTTATATTTCTTCAGTTATGCTTATTCAGTGAAAGACAATTGGTATAGAGGCATTCGCTTCTGTGTTACTGTAGCATGATAGAGCTACACAACAGAGTGTGAAATGGAGGATATGCAGACTTCTTGAATGCAGCAACAAAGCATGCTAGAAAATGCTGGAACATTTTTCCTTAACACATGCTACTCAGTGGCACAGAAGTGGTTCCTGGAAGTAAGTTGTCCAAGCCAAAACAGTTGGAAATATTCTGGACATGGCATTCTGAATAAAGAATTTTTTTAGAGCTAGAACACCTCTAGAAACTACTAAATTATACAGGTAATTACACTGTTCTTCAGAATGCTCCATTCCCAGATCAGTAGCAAATCGTAGAAATAGTTCAGTTACTGCCTTTTGTTTGGAACTAAACTCTTAAGAAGTGTCAGCTTAGATTGGCCATCTTTCTGTAAAGTATCTTTTCTTGTCTTTGCTTTAGGAGGAATGCCAAAACTATGTTCGTGTTCTTATTGTTTATGGCAAGAAGGTTTTCACTTGTGGCACAAATGCTTTTTCACCAGTATGTTCCAGCAGACAGGTAAATTGTACCCTTCCCTTTTCAGGATGTGCCAGAGAATAAGAATGGAAGTATGATCAAGGACAGCCTATTTCTTATAATCACACTAGAGATGAAATACGACATTAGTATTGCATTAATTGAATTTAATAGGTGCCACTGTAAGAGAAAAGAAGGAAAAAGTAGTAACAAAAGACAGCGTATGTTACAATACAAAGAGGACTACTTGCAATTATTGATATTTAAAAAATTGTAAATAGTCTAGGTTTGTAGTTGGATTATCCAGGTGGCAGCATCCTGGGATGTACCTCTTTTTTTTTTTTTTTGCAAAATAAGCTGGTGGGCCAGTTCTACTTGCTAGTGAAAATTACATCTGTATTCATTAGTTTATCATATCTGTACTATTATATAGAGCTGCTTGGGAGGTACTCTGGAAAATGCTAAAAACTACTCTTGGTCCAAAATACTCCAGACAAATATTTAAAGTGAATAAAAAACTCAATTCAAAATATAGGATTTCATAAAAGGAATATGTAATTCTGTTGCTGGAACTTGCTTCTAGTTGTTTCTGTATTAAGCCCAGAGCTTTGGGATAGTCAGTAAGGCCCTTCCTCTGTGTGTCCCAGGGTCCCCAGAAGCAGTCTTGCACACTTGAAAACATTGAGTGTCTCTCCAGGAGTAGGACTTTCTTCAGAACCCTACCTGAGGGACACACATCTTTTTCCTGTTGCAGTGGAATTTCAGGGGTTAGCTAAAATCTTCCATATGAAATATAAGCTTCAGTGTACGAATGAAGAACTGAAATGGGTGAACCATAGTCTTTTAGATGAGAACTTAGATGAGAATAATGCATTGAATCATTTTGAGACGATATGACCCTGGAATTGAGATAGATCCAGGAAACCATAAAGCTGAGAACCAGAAATAGCAATTGAATAGATGTTTTTAGGACAATAATACTTTGCCTGAGAATCCTTATAAAAGAGATGGGGAACCTTAGACTTTCCAGATATCAGTGAACTACAATGTCATGTTACTTCAACCAAAATAGCTAATAACCAATGCTGCTGGAAGTTGTCCAGTAACATCTGGGGAACTATTTTCCCTGCCATGCCCCTTAGGTCCTGGTTGTGCATGTATTAAAAATAAAAACATAATTAACTGTGCAAGGGCACAGATGTAGTGTGCTACCCCATGGCAGATCATTAAAATCCTTTTATCATAGTTCTAGCCCTGAGTGCATATAGCATTTTTCAGAGGTTTGGTGAAGTGAGATTTTATATATGTTTTGTTTGGTCAGCTGTGTGTTTTTTGTTTCTTTTCTTTTCTTTTCCTTTTTTTTTTGTCACTAGCCTCAATATTTTATCTTCCGACTCTTTTTTTTTTTAATACAGGTAGGAAATCTTAGCAAAATAATTGAAAAAATAAATGGGGTAGCTCGCTGCCCTTATGACCCCCGGCACAATTCAACAGCTGTGATCACATCCCAGGGAGAACTGTATGCTGCGACAGTCATTGACTTTTCTGGACGGGATCCAGCCATTTATCGCAGCCTTGGAAATATCCCACCTCTTAGAACAGCACAGTACAACTCTAAATGGCTTAACGGTAAGAACTCTTGGTGTAGCATTTAGTTCAACTGGACAATCTTAGAAAACTGTATTACTTCCCTTATCTCATAAAAATCCAGTCTGAATACAGTAAAAAGGAGCTTGCTCCCAGATTGAATTTCACTACCATTGATAAAATGGAACAGAAGTAAGACCAATAAAAATGCAGAAACAAGACTGATAGAGTGTAGACCTTTATCTTTTCTTATTCTGAAAACTGATGCCCTGGGCAGATTCTGCCAGATATTCCATTTGTGTTCTTATTGCCTACAGCATAAACATGTCTCCCACATTGCTTATATCCTACTATGTCTTAAAGCAAATAATATATTTAAAAGCTTGATAGCCCATGAAACCCATGTTTCTTGCACTAGAATGTCAGGCATCCAAGTTTACCCTTCAATTATGCAGAGATAAGAGATGGCAACAACTTTCTTCCAATCTTGTTGGGTGCTTTGTCCTTTAGAAATATAGGATTCGTTGGTTGTAAATCTATTCAAACAGGGATTTCACCATTATCTTTTTTTTTAGGGGACCACATTTCAAGTAACAGTGTGTCAAACTAGTACAGGCATGAAAACCAATCTCCTTCTATTTCAAGTATTTATTTACTACAATTAATTTCCAGCTATATCTTTAAGAATGTTATCTTCACATTAAAAATTACAATTTGGTCATACAATAACACCTGAAGCTTTCAAGAGTTATACCCAATAGTTGGGGAGGTGCAGTGAATCTTTATCGCATCTATACTGAAGCCACAAAGCACTGGCTTTGCTATACTTTTCCCTTTAGTAAAACTGATAACTGAAGCTCATATGCTGGACAGCTTGGCACTTTGATGTTATGTGAAGTTCCAAAGGGTTGTTTTATAGTAATGGTTGTGTTACAACTGTTTACCAAAAACTCTTAGTTTTGGCTCACATAGAAGACCTTCCCAGAATAATCGGTTTTGGCCCTTCAGGATTGGCCTTTTAAGGCTCTGAGAGATTTCCCCCATTGCTGCTGAACCAAGTCTTTTCACCTTGTTAATAGTTGTCCTTTCCTCCTTCATTCAACCTTTCTTAGCATTATTGACTGCTAGCTTTTCCCATAATGTGGAGCTCTTAGTGCTTGATTGTTTCCTTACAGACATTTCATTATGCAACTAGGTAACATCAGTGCTTGCAAGTGTGAGTTTAATTCCTTGTTTATATACTGTAGCTTGCCTGCCAGCACTGGCAAAGAAGTGGTTTTCTCCCTAGTAGTTCCTTGATTAGGGTATTGTTTTCTGCTCAGTTGTTTCTCTGGTATTAATCCCTGCTTATCTGGGTACAAGCTGCTGAAGAAGATGTATTCTGATCTTTTTATTTCTTTCTTAGTTTTTTTATTGTCTCTTTTTAATAGTGTATACATATGCATGTCAATTGATAGCTGGTTTGTCTAAATGCAAGCTTCTACAAATTCCCTAGTGTTTTATTTATTTATTTTGGTCTAGAAGGCTTACACTTTCCCAGCAGTTTGATAGAAGGGACCTGGAATATGCTCTCACTACTATGGTAGAGCTAAAATCTTCCACTACAACCTAGCTGCTCCAGATTTTAGGGGAAGCACCACCCTCCCAGTGAATTTACATGGTTATATTACAAAGCTAGTACATATCACCCCCTTTCTCCATTCCTTTAGAAATAAGGAAAACTGTTCTCCATAGTCCACAGTTGGCTTCTCTGCATGGCATAGGCAATTGTCATGTATCCCTAATTTAAAATGGTAGGAATATTGCAGGTGGAAGTATAGTTCCCTGGGAACCTGGATTATGGGACATGGCATTTGAGTTGGCCAGGGCAAACCCTGTTGTCTCTTTGTGCCTTTTTCCCATGAGAAAGGTTTTAGGGGAACTCCAGATGACCTACCTTGGAGATGTTCCTATAACTCACTAATTGCACAGTTTCCCATGAGAATCGTTCTTGAGAAACGCTGTGTTATCTCCTGGATGCAAGCTAGCCTCCTTACTCTGGCCCCTGATAACTTTTTGGTTACCAGGACAACGGAACTACTTTCCCAGCCTTTGGATGACCATTTCTATGTATGATGTAATGCTATATTGTGTAACCACTTTTGCCATTGGTCCAATAAAGTTGGGAGGGAGCAGAGAGCTAACTTACTTCACTATACTTCCTGGCTTTGTCTCTCACTTTACTTTAGCCCTTTACTCTTTGCTCTACTCTTGGTCCTCCATCTTTGGGTCTCTCCCCTCATCACTTTGCTTCTGATGCTCTCTCCCTGAAAACTGCAACAGCTGCCTGATTTGTATCATGTGATTCCCCCCCCCCACAAAAATATCATTTATATCCTAAAAGTTCCATGCTAACCCAGCTTTTTAAACTTTTAGCTCTCTTTTTCTGAAGCCGTCTTAAATTTAACATTAAGCTTTTTGTATCTGATATAAAGTTTACATAATATAAGGGACATTTCTTTCATTTTACATGATGTCAATATGCAACATCTTTCAAATGTTGTTAATGTGCATATACAACTGGTTAACTTCTTTGTGTTCTTCATTTAATACATTTATAATATGTTTCTCTTTACAATTGGGAACATTGTATTTAAATATGCATGAGAAAGCTGAGAAAAGGTTGTTTTCCCCTCCGAAATTGTAAGTAGGTACCTAGTTTCCATTGCTATGGCACATTGCATGGCCATATACCAGCCAAATAGCAGATATAAATTCAGAATTTTTATTCCTTAACTATTCTTACTTAACTATTCCATTAAAAGTTGAGTCAAGCAAAAAAAGTTTTACAGGACCTCTCAGGGTTACACTTGAACAAATTCTCAAGGGAACAGCCATTCTTTATGAGTAGGCGGCTGTTAAGAATGCCATTGTGTCTATTTTGTGAAAGTAGAGTCCTCTTACTGTATCTTCAAGATTGTGTTGTATTATGAAAGACAATTCATAATGGCAGTTTCAGAATGGCAGCTCTGACTCAGGCAATTTCACCTGACTTTAGGGCTTTTTTAAAAAGAACATTTCTACATGTTTGGAAACAATTCCAGTGGGAAAGAGAGGAACTGAGCTTGCTGTACTCTTTGGCTGACTTATTCACTCAACTAACCATGTCCCCTGGGTACTTTTTAAGACTGAGATGTTTTAAAAACCCTTCTGCTTTCTTTCATATCACTTTGGTCAATGTAATTTTCCTCCATCTTTTCTGGTTGTTTTTTGACCCTAGTTATGGAGATTTGCATTTGAACAGTTTAATTTTGCTGTCTTGAAAGAAAAATATCACACCATCTTATCATTTCCAATATTAAATAATTACTTACTAGAGCTCCTCTACATATGGAATCACCCCTCAAAAGACCTACTACAGGCCAATGGCTATCCCCAGTGTGTTGAATTATGCAGCCCAAATAATTCAATAATGAAATAACTTGTGAGACCGCTTATTAGGCAGTTAGGGTACACCATTGGTAAATATTTATGGAGATTCTTAGTCATCCAGGTCATGGTTGTCCCAAAAGTGTTTTTTAAAAGACAACTGGACTTTGTTTTTTTCTTGAAGACATTTCACTTTTTCATCCAAGAAGCTGCTTCAGCTCTTGGTTGAAGAGCTGAGGAACCTTCTTAGGTGAGAAGCAAAACGTCTTCAAGGAAAAGAAGCAAAGTCCAGTTGCCTTTTGAAAAGCACATTTGGTGCACCATTGGTACAGATCCCTGGGATATGGGAGAATCAGTGCAAATAGATTTAATGATGAAAGTCAGGTATTACTGTTTATTGGAGGTAGCTGAGTGCAAGGAAAAGAAAAAATAGCCTTGGAATAAAGGTGCACTTGGCTAAAGGCTGTTAATGTATATTCACATTTGAGAAGAAGGCATGTCTTGTGTGTGCGTTAGCTGAAAGAATCTTGCAAAATGCCTTAAAATACTTGCTTGTTGTGATTAATGGAGCTGCTTAGTTTAATGGCTGTTCATTTAATCAATTAGCTGGCTGAAAAGCAACAGTGAAACACTCAGTATGATGGGCCTCCTTCTGAGGCTTGCACTGTAGGAACCTTTCTCCTTTTGAAAGCCTCCTTGAACTCTGGTGGACTCTGCTGGCAACAGTGCCACGTAGCTTTTCACATCTCCGGGGAATTTCTGTGCATCATCATTAACTACGAACCAACAGGCAAGCAAGCAAGCAATATTACTTGTGTTTGCTGTCTCTGTACCCATATATCTCATCACACATACATCCTCAACCTAATAATTTAAAAATGAATGCACAACTCAACTCGGTGAGAAAAAACCCCCCAACCAACGTGCAAAAATAACAGTGAGCTTGTATGTCTTCTACCTCTATGTTTTGATACTGATGGCTTATTTATAACATGTAACTTATCTCTTGATGCTGAGGAATCAATTATTGATGTGCTTTTAAGAATCAGACCATAACTTGCTTGCGTTTCTTAGATGTTCTGGAAAAGATTTGTTTTTCTCCTTCATGTCTCTTGTGAGCATTTGTCCATACTTCATACAGAAAGCCCAATTTCTTAATGTATTCCTCACTGTGTTTTATGGTTTAATTTTTCTCCAGAGCCCAACTTCATTGCTGCCTATGACATTGGTTTGTTCACTTACTTCTTTTTCCGTGAGAATGCGGTAGAGCATGACTGTGGAAAAACAGTCTATTCTCGTGTGGCCAGAGTTTGTAAAAATGACATTGGGGGACGATTTTTGTTGGAAGATACATGGACAACTTTCATGAAGGCTCGGCTGAATTGTTCCCGTTCTGGAGAAATCCCTTTTTACTACAATGAACTACAAAGCACATTTTATCTTCCTGAACAGGATTTGATCTATGGAGTATTCACAACCAATGTGTGAGTTTGTTATTTCTTTTCTCTTCCCACTCAGTTGGTTCTAATGCATTAGTGTTTTTTTCCCCCTATAATGCTATATTTATTTTAAGAAGTCAAGGATTTCCCCCCTAAACAATTGCCTTCAAATTGCATGTATGTGTGTGTGTGTGAGAGAGAGAGAGAGAAAGAGAGACTGGTGTGTGTGTGTGGCGGGGTGTTGATCATCTTATATTTCCTGTGCCAGTATCTTCAACAATCCCTTGCTGAGGGTGCCTGCAGAATAACCTGAAGATAAGCTGCAGCTTAAGAGGACTTTCTTCCTTGCTCAGTGAACGTAGCAGTTTCTGTAACATCTGAACGGGGTTTGGAGTCGAGGGGTTGGTTGCAATTACTGCAGGTAAAATAAAAAAATAATTTCAGAGGAGGAAGTTGATAAAATGCCTAACGAGCTTATCTGTATACTACTTAAACCTTTTCCCTCTGTATCTTTTATACCTGGGCCAAATGGTGCATCATAGGGCAACAATTTTTTTAATTTATTTGACATGTTACATAAATAAAATCTCAGTTACTTTTGAAGGGTGTGTTGTCCAGTTTATATCAATCATGTCAATCATAACAATATAAATCAGTCTCATCTCATAACATTATCACTCTGCTAACATAATATTCAGATATTTAAACTATTAACAACTTATCATCTACTATTATTGTGCATATTCTTAATTATTCTTATAAACCTAATGTGATATTCATATGTTTCAACTATTCTCAAAAATATCATTTCTACTATGAATATTCGTATTACAGTTACAAAGGATTTATCACTATTTATATTAATTTATTACCCCTCTGTGTTCTTCCAATTGTAACAAAACAATCATATATTTAGAGTTTTAATATCATATATATTATCTCTACTGTTATTACACCTATGAATTACTCCTAATAAAACCAACGTGATAATCATATATTTCAACTGTTATCACAACTATCATTTTTATTAGCAACATTTATATTGATATTCCATCAGCTCATTATTGCCCATATTTACTAATTAATTCTGCATCAAACAACCCGTTACTCTTTCTCATTTCTACTTTGCAACCAATGGTAAAACATTCCCCAAGTCTCATAATATTCCGATTCCTCTTTCTCTTTAATAGCCAATGTTAATCTGTCCATTTCTGCACATTCAAGAATTTTCTTTATTACAGTATCTTCTGATGGTATTTCTTCATTCTTCCAATGCTGAGGAAATACAACCCTTGCAGCTGCCAATACTTGTGTAGTTAGATAAGCATCTGTTTTACTAACTGTGTCAGGCAATATTCCCAACAAGAAGAATTAAGGTTTCCATCCTTTGTATTGCATAATCATTTCTTCTAGCCAATTGCATATCTTCAACCAATGCTTTTTAGCCTGCCCACATGTCCACCACATATGATAATAGGATCCAGGCAATTGTTTACACTTCCAACATTTGGCTGATTTATCTTTAAACATCTTAGCTATTCTCAAGGGAGAAAAGTGCCACCTATAAAACATCTTGGACAAATTCTCTTTATATGCTGTTGACATAGTCAACTTATAATTTCTAGACCATAATTTCTCCCATTTTTCCAATTTTGTGTAATAACCAAAATTCTTTGCCCAGACAATTATTGTGTGTTTAACTCGTTCCTACATAAGATTATACTCTAAGAGGTAGCTGTAAACATTCTTAATCAGTTTTTCATCTTTCCCCAACAATATCTTGTCTAACTGTGTCATGCTTTGATGAAAACCAGATAGCTTAACATCCTTGTCATACCTTGATTGTATTTCCAAATATGCAAACCATGTTATATCCCTTCCCTGTTCTTTCAACTCCATTTGTGTTTTTAGTTTCCTTTTTTCATTCAAAATGTATTTATATCTGTAGACATTTTCAGTCCTTTTCAGATTCAGAAAGGCAGGTGCCTCCATTGGTGAAAGCCAGCTTGGAGTCTTCATATAGTGTTGTTCCCTAATTCCATCCCATACTTTTAACAAAGCATTTCTTATGAGATGTCTCTTGAAGTACCCATGGTTCTTGCTGGCCCCATACCATAGAAAAGAGTGCCAGCGTGCTTGTAAGTCATGACCTTCCAGAGTTAACAGTCTACTATTCCTCAGTTCAATCCATTCTTTCACTCAGACTAAAGCTGCTGCCTGGTAATATAGTTCCCAATTGGGTAATCCAAATCCCCCTCTTGTTCTCGCATCTTGCAACAATCTCAGGTTAATTCTTGCCTTCTTGCCCTGCCAAATAAACTTCAAAATCACTTTATTAAGTTCTTGGAAAAGGCTTTTCCCAGCTTTATCGGCACTGTTTGGAACAAGTAAAGCACTCTCAGTAAGATGTTCATCTTAATAGTCACTATTCTTCCCATTAAAGACAGCTGGAGCTCCTTCCACATTTCTAAGTCTCCTTTAATTTCCTGAATAGGTTTGTTGTGATTATCCTCTTTTATTGTTGCACATCTTGCCGTTAATTGTATCCCCAAATATTTAACTCATTTCATAGTCTGGATTCCTAACTTCTCTGCCAACTCATTTTTTGGCTTCTCAGTCATATTTTTAGTGATTATCTTAGTTTTTTTTCTATTTATTTTCAGTCCCGCAATCTCTTCATATTCTTCTATTCCTTTTAATACCTTTATTCCAGTTCCTTTTGGGGCTTCCAGTATAAAAAACAAATCATCTGCAAATGCTTGGAGTTTATATTTTTCTCTTCTAATTTTCAGACCCTTTATCTCTCTATCTTGTCTGATCACTCTCTTTAAAACTTCCAACATCAAGACAAATACCATATATACTCGAGTATAAGCCGACCTGAGTATAAGCCGAGGTACCTAATTTGAGGCCTGGAAACTGGAAAACTTAATTGACTCGAGTATAAGCCAATGATGGAAAAGGCAGCAGCTTCAGTAATCAAAATAAATACCAATCAAAAGGAACTGTGCTCCGACTCCCAGCTGGTTGTCAACCATCAGAGCAGCAATCAGCCTGCCCTCCACACATCGAGTTGTTGCCCGATCCCCAGGGA
>JANHFR010008167.1:50499-62496 GCA_032468015.1 Mimophis mahfalensis | reverse complement strand
AACACATTGTAAGCCGCCCTGAGTCTTCGGAGAAGGGCGGGATATAAATGGGATTAAAATAAATAAAAAATAAAAAAAATGTAGATCAGAAAAGTGGAGCCAGTAGATGGTGGGCATAACATCTGCAAGGGGATATTAAGCATCTGTTCTGAATTGGTGGATGGAGGAAGTGTGAGATGAAAGAAAGAAAATAAATTCAGTTTATTTCCCTGCACAGGTGAAGAATTACCTCATTCTCCAAATATTGCTAACTGCAATTTGGGGGGCTGGAGAACATTGTACTTCACCAAAATCTAGAGGGCCCCATGCCTGCTGGCCTATTCACCAACAGAGTGATCAGATGAATAAGTACTGTTGAAATTAGCAGAACCTTTTATGAGTACGTGATTGTAATCTTAATGTCATAAGCACTGCTGAAAACCTTCTGAGGAGGTTTTTTGCAATAATCCTCTCTATGATATAAATGGCTAATGCATTAGTTCCACCATGTTTGAGATGTCCAGTTTAGGTCCCTCGAGCTCTCCAAAAGCACAGATGAATTCGAGATTCTGAAAAGTAGGGCATCTGCTGTAATTAATGAAGTGGAAAACTTTCAGTTTATTAGGAGACCTAGTCAATTTGGGCATTATGTAAATGACCCTGTAGAAGAATAAGACTGAATATTTTGTAATTACAAGCTTTTGTTTTAAATGTTTGGGAGAAAAAACTGTTATCCTAATAAGTCAGAGCCACAACTACTGCTATGAGTTCTCTCACCCTACATTTTTCTGCTGGTCTCGTAACCCTGAATTTTAAAAATACAAGGCATAAGGAGAGTAACCAGTATTCAGGAATAACAGAATATGAGAAAAAATGAGAACCCGGAGCTGATATATCATGTGCTACATTAGTGACATAGAGAACTGTAATTATTCAGTCATATACATATGCACATTTAAATAGGAATAATCCAAGTAGTTATCTATACCTGTAAAAGAGAAGTGTTTGTTGTCAGTGTTTGTGGATATGTCCCCAATAGGCCTTTTCACCCATGCACCAAAATGGCCCAAACTTCACAAGCACCTGCTTTGAACTCCGGAGACGAGCACTGGTGTGTGTGTGTGTGTGTGTGTGAGGAATGTGATTGACCAGTCTTTGTCCCCCAAAAGGGGTGCCAAAGTGGACACCCCCACACCTCTACAGCAGAAAACCTGTACTGAGCATGTGCATGTAAATTGAAGGCTCTCCAGCCAATAGAGGCAAGCCATGCAAATTGGGCAAAGAACACTGGGAATTGTAGGCTGCAGCATTCCCTGCTTAGGCCAAAAAATACCTGGGCAAAGCCGGGTTAATGGCTAGTGAAACAATAATAATAATCTTGCTATTTGCTAAAATAAAGCATTTAACCTGTTCACACCATTATAAAAATGCAACCCCCTTCTGTGTTTCCTGTCTCTTGGAATATTGTACTTAACATTCCGAAAAGATATTTTTCACTCTGTTAAAGTTTTGCAAATAGCACAAGACTTTTTTAGGTAGGATCAAGAGGATCAGATATTGAACCAGATATACAAAAATAGATCTGTTCAGCTTCAGACAAACCAGTTCCAACATTAAAGGAGCAAAAGCATATTTTTGACACTACATTTCATATTCATGTGTCTGTGAACATGTAGAGCATGGAAGAAAAGAGAAGCAGCAAACATCCATATTAAGAGCCACAATACATAAAAATACGATACCAAAGATAACTTTATTGCCCATTTTTCAATCATCAATCATTCCTGTTCATCAGTCAGCCAAAAGGTTGATAGCATTGTTTATGCTTTAATCACAACATTAAATAAGATTTAATTTCAAGGAGATTTTACCTGCCTAAGCATTAAGTTTCCCTGAAAATTCATTCAGCAGAGATAGAACTACTGATGATGATAGTAGTGTTTCAGCACATTTCAGGATGATAAGAAGCCTGGGCACTTTACTATTGCAAGATAATCTCATCCCAGATTCCCTTCTCCCTACCACTTTCTCATATATTTTTTTCAATAATATTCTAGGTTCTGTTATCAATTTTTTAGGAAGGGTAAGCAAAGCCTTTTTCATGTCATCTGCTCGGCCATTTATGTTTATTAAATTGCCATAAATTTTGGACCATAAGACTCACTTTTTCTCCCTCAAAGGTGGGGGAAACTCTTCTAACTCTGACACACACATTATAGTAGAATTCCTTACATCATCATCAGCTCAACCAGGTTGTTTGCATTGTAATACTGCAAGCCATTTAAAATAAAATAAAATAAAATAAAAAACCCCACTCACTGCACTTCCAGTCACTGCTTTTTAACGGTCTTCCCCACCTGATGACCTCTTGATGTTGTAGATTACAGCTTTCACAATTCCTAACCCACAAGGCTACTCTTAAAAGAGCAAGTTCCAAAAGGCTCATGTACATAATATATGTTATTACCCATCCATTAATCATGACTATGATTAAAAAATTTTTTATAAAATTTATCGGCCACCCGTTTTACCATAGGATAACTCTGGGCAGCTTACAGTCATAAAAATGTTTCTGTACATATATATTAAACCATTAAATCTAAATAAATAAATACATACATACATACATACATACATACATACATACATACATTAAAATCTTAAGGACGCATGGGGAATATGGGGGGAAGTAGGATCTGTTGTTACTCAATCAACCATCTCCATTGATACTGTTCCCTCATTGGGCCCCAAACCAGCTTGGAGAGCCATGTCTTTAGGCCCTTATGAAAGAATAGGAGAATTGGGGCCAACCTCGCATTTGGGAGGCAAGATAATCCATGGTGGCTGACCAATTTTAGTTTTAAAAAATACCAAATTTTTGTGTGGATCTCTTAATAGAATCTGAATCTCCACTAAGAATGTTCAAAATGCTGAAACCCCAGCAGGATCAATGGGATCTGTGCTGATTGATCCATTTGAGGCTCAAACTTTGGCATTGGAAGTTAAAAGCTTTCATAGTTTGCAGGTTTAGACAAACTTCATTTCTGAAACATTGGAAAACAGGCCAAATGAAGCAGTAGGCTAAAGTGACCACATTACAAAGAGAAAAAGACACTTGAATGAGTATGAACGAGCAGTGCTCCCTCCACCCAAGTCCCATCTAATTTATAATATCTGTCTAACAATGGTTAGTCCTATGTTTCCAAGAAGAGTCAAGCAGATAACTTCCTTTCAAAATATCCCACTGTCAATTCAGCATGCCTGCACACCAGTAATGGGATTCAAATTGTTTTCCTACCAGTTCTGTGGGCTGGCTGTGTAGTGGGTGTGGCTATGCTGTTGGCCAGTCAGAGGTGGTATTTGCCAGTGTCGGCCAATCAGAGGTTGTTCTCTGAATCACTCAAAATTATCACTACCAGTTCTCTGGAACCTGTTGGAACTGGCTGAATACCACCTCTGCCGCACACACACACGTACATTGAGCATGCACTTCAGCCATTTCATTAGGAGAGATGGACTATTTGATCATATTGGAAATGTTTTGAAGTAGCATGTTACACACTCAAATTAGTTCTAGTGCACCCAGATTTGAAAAGTTTTGCACTCTCATAATTCTGTCTCTGTTTTCACTACCTAAAATGGCTATGCGGAATAGCTGAAACTGAGGTAAAATATTGAAAGGATCGCAGAGGATTAATGAATCTTAAACCTGAGTCATTGGGCTTAGATCTTGCGTTTAGTATTTGAGGCAATTTTACTATGCGCATCAGTTGCTGAGAAACATGAAAGGGAGGGTGCATTTTTTCACATCCAAAATGTTGGCTGTCCACAGTCTAAGATGAAGGAAAAGGTTGACTTTCTGCGTGATCAGCACAAATCTAAAGTGCTCTCGAGGCAGTTAAATATGTATTAGCCAAATTTGAAATATTCAGTGCAAGTACTTTTTCACACACCATATAATTTAGTCATGGTTGCTGGTTTATAGGTAATATAAAAAAGGGAAGCAGGCAATGGATACATCAGTGTTAAAAAGAAAATCACACCCATTAGTGCTGGCCATATATGGAACATTCTTGGAATTGCTCAGAAGATGTAAAGGAAAGATTAATCATTTTTTAGGTCTTTAATGAGATTGGCCAAAGAGAGAAACAATTCAATTAACAAGAATTCAAGGAACACAGTACTCACTTCCAAGCTTTAGAGATGCCCCTGGTGCTAGGCATATATTTAGAGGAGGGAAAAGAGCTGAGCTTAGAAATGAAAAGATGGAGATGACTGAGTATAAAAAATTGCAATTTGGGAAGACTTAAGTGTAAGAAATGTCAGCAACTCTGAACTGAATCAAGCAAGATTAAGCAGAAGAAAGGCAATGAAAACCAGACACGTGACATTCATAGAAATTGCATCCTTTGGCATAGGAGAAATGTTGATGTCTCTGTAAGGTAGCCTCCCCATCATTAACAATATGAGACCAGTTTTCATCTGGTTAGCACAGTATGAACCTTAGCCCTTCATTCACCATTGAAAGACATTTTGCTGTAGGCAAATATCAGTGCCGTGAACCAGAAAACATTCTCTGGGGGTTTTTTTCTTCATCTTCTGTATTTCTATTTCAGAGGAAGTTGAAATCTTAAGGCCAAGAAAATCAGTGGATTGTTCAGCTGGGAAATGAAAATAGAAAGAGAATGTGATATTTAAACATCACTTGGCAATGTCTTGTTCCTGGCAGATAGTCATTTTGGCTGCTCCCAAAAATAATATTTATTCCACCTCATTTTGCATGATAGCGATAGTAAAGCTGGTTTCCCATTTCCAGAAGTATGGACTGAACCGGGCACGTATTTGTAAATACTTGTTTTGCCCTTCCAAGTCACACTTTCCTATCTTTTAGCTTGCTCTTTCCATTGTCACTGCCTTTTCTTTTCCGCCTTCCTTTATACCTATCTGTGGTGTAGGAGATGTAGTCATCTTTCTGCAGTATGCCCAGATGATCCATGAATGCATCAAGAGGGAGATTGTACCCGATTCAGCCACTAGTCCAAAGTTGATGAATTGCAGCAGTTTGGAAAACTAGTACCAGTTTCTCTTTGACTCCATTTTTGCACTACCCTCTAAGCAATCCAGACTGTTTTGCTGCTCGTGAATTGCATTTGAAGCAAAGGATTGCTCCCACCCAACTTAGAAAGCATTGACAGATAAAGTGGCAAAGCAGATGTTGTCAAGGGACAGAGGCTGATCTAAAACGGAAAGGGTTTGGTGACAGCTTCAGAAGGCTCTGGGGGACCGACGGAAGCTGCATTCTGTCTATGCTCTCATCTTGCAACGCTAAATATCCCTTCCAGGGGCTTTTGATTTATATCATGTCAGTTAGGGGGGGAAAGCAAGGAGCAGTACAGCTTAGTTGAATGCCATTAGTGCCTTCCCCCAACCCCCCCTTTTAATTCATTGAGCAATCAGCCATGCTAGGAAGGTGTGGTCCCTGTGCAACGAAATTACTCTGGCAGAGCAGTGATACATCTTGCAGAGGTGTCATTAGCATTATGTCAGGAGCAGCAAGCCCGGTAGGCTTGTCACATTTTTTAATATCAGCGGGTGCCGCTACTTAAGGGTTTGAGGGTATGGTTGTCTCATGCTCTGCAGAATAATAGCGAGCAACCTTTCACTGGCTTCAGCCACTTTATTGATCGATAGACTATCTGCTATGAAGTGTGGGCGTATAGCCACTTGCTGGGTGGGGGAGGAGGTATAAGTAGCAGGATAAAACGGAAAATGTGGTAAATGAGCCCTCTGTAGCTTACCACGCCCATCCTTGCAACCATTTTGTAAGATTGCCCACAGGTGGCCTCCAAATTCTAAGTAGGCCTGTGTAACCCAAAATGTTTTCCAATTTCTCAACAACACCAAAATGGTTCTTACACCCAGATTTGGATTTGTGTTGTATTTATTTGAACAGAGAGAGAGTTAAGCACAAGAGCCAGTAAGCAGGAAAGAGTAAATAGGCTAACTGGAAAGCTTGGGTGGTTGCCGTCGGTTGGTTTCAGGACAGATGTGTTCCTGCCACAGCAGGATTATAAAGAGAAGATTATAATTTGGCTTTTGAGTGAGAACTTTCTGAAAAACTCCTTAAACTTAGACAAGAGTAATCTGGTCCATAGCGTAGGTAAAGTTTGGCCTATTTCCAACTAATCCTAACTTTTGTTATTCTGCCCATAATGTTTCTCCATAAGTGTAATTCATCACTGTTTCAACTTTCTAATTTCTACTTGCTTTATATTTAGTGATGTTAAAAAATAATCTTGGATTTAAATTTTGTCCTTTATTATACTCTTCTTATAATCCAGTACAGTTTGGGATGAAAAATTAATTACTCATGTGTTTTTCTGAAGAAAAGAGAATAGTAATGTGTTTTAAGTTTTCAGGAAAGAGCAGTTGAGAAACAGATTGAGAGCCAGATTTTGGAATTGGAGTGCGCCTACCCAATTCAGCTTCCAAATATAAAACCATCGGTGGGTTTTGGTTTTATAACAGTGGCAGGGCTCAATTTCTCCAGAGCCAGGGACCTTGTATCCCAACCAACAAAAAGTTTGTACAGAGAAGCACTGTTTAGCCAGAGGGAAGTTTATAACTGGAAGTGGTACTAGAGAACAGAAGAGACGAGCATTATATAACACAGAGAAAATAGGATGAAACTGCATCTAAAATTATTTTGTTCTTCTTTTATAGACACTGAACAAGAACAATTTAATACCAGATGACAGGACCAACTTCTATCCTTTGCAACAAACAAATGTGTATACAACAACCTATTATCCCAGTACACTGAATAAATACGACTACAGGCCCGAGGCCTCCCCTGGAAGGACCTTTACTAATAGCTGATGACGATCTGCCTAAGAACTGGATTACTTCCTATATGATTTTTATTTTTAAAATTGAGTTTATGGACCAAATACTGGCCCAATCTATAGATGTAAATATTATAAGTGGGCCTTTTATTTTCTCTCATATCGATGGTCTTACTTTCAAGTAGCACATCTCCTTAAGTGGATCTTCTGCTTATGGATAATGGGTGGTCTAGGATATTTGAGGAGTATTCAGCTAGAGATAGCAGATCCTGTTATGGATATCACAGTTTGAGTTGTCCCTTTGGTGTCTTATACCAAGGTAATCCTGGAACCAGCCGTAATGTGCTAAGTTTGTGTGGAATGATATGACTACCCAGTACAACTTCAGAAGTTCTGTGGACATTGGAAGACAAATCCTAGCAAAGTGCTGAGACTTATTCTTCATATGCCTACAGGCTAATAGTATTAGGAACATCATTCATCCAGACAGACTTGTGGAACACCATATTCAAGAGCTTGGCTTTTAAGCTTCAGGATCATCAGCATTTTCTGTGACATGGCGAAATATATGCAAGCAATCTTTAATGGGGAAAATCCTGTCAGATTTGTAAAACAAATAAGATAACTTCACACAAGAGAAATGTTTTGAAACATTTCTGAGGCAAAGTGGTAAGACTTTTAAGTTTGGATACATGAAGCATGGGCTTTGGATACACAAAAGATGGTTGATTCTCCTGGACAATATGAAGAGAGTGAAACAAGAGCCATGGAAGATTCTGATAGATTCTCTTCTTGCTTTGATTCCAGGAGATTCTTAAGACACCATTGGACTGATGGCCCTCTGCCCTTGTTGAAATTACCAAGCTTTGTGCTAATGCTGATTTTATTTTTTATAATTTTTTATTCACTTGAACAAAGAAAAGAATATTGATTTCAGTATGTCTCTAAAGAATGTCTCCATAGTGTAGCCTAACCCAGAAAGCCTACGGCAAAGTCCTTTAGTGTCTTCCAGCCAAGAAAGAAATAAAGTGTACATCAGTAGCTGCCATTGTTCACTAGTATTGGAGCAAGTAAGATAATTATTCTGCTCCAGTTAAAATAAACTGGGGTCTGTAGCATTTTGAAACAATCCAGTCCAGCCTTGAAAGGTTATCTTTTATGCTGCGTTAGACCAATGTGTCTAGTCATGTCATTTTGGGCTAGATGAGTCTCTTGTTAATGATACATTCTTGTCATCTAATGTATAAACTCTTGGTGCTAAGCAGTGAAGATGGCCACAATATATATAGCATGGGATAAGAATGTAAGTCAGTTCCTACATGAATTCTGATCTGTTTGCTGTTGCTGGGTTGTCTGTGCTTTAAACCATTGGTTTCCAACTCAGGTTGACTAGCACTGAACACCGAATGGGCAGCTGCTGGTATTACTTTCATAATTATCGATTGGAAGAATTATCTGAGAGGTGGAACAGTCCAGACTCAACATCCAAGCAAGAAACCCAGACTGATAAGTGACTATAAAATGACTCAGGATGCTGTTTTAAAGTGAGAAAATGATCCAGGGCTGATACCAGCATCTCATTCTACCTTACAGAATCAGAAGTCATAAAACAAGCATTAGTGCCTAAGCTGTGAAAAACCCTGGCTGAGTGCATGGGACAGAATATGATTTAGCTATTTAGATAGGATCTTTCTGTTGGCTAATGAGAGAGTGATTGGGCAGTCAAATTGCTACAGGCTCCTAACCCAACTTAGGCCCTTGAGGGGAGGTGTGTCCGGTTCCTGTGAGAGCAAACTCTGTAAATTTCACCAGCAGAAGCTGCTGCTTGTGCAGATCTGTAATAATTGGGATACTTGTTATTAACTAATTAACTCTTGAGGTCTGTAAGAAATTGTTGGATCAAGGCCAGAGTGAAGCATTGTTTCAGAGTTCCATTTTTTGCAAGAATTCATTTTGCAGTGGTAACTGCAAATTAAGCATTCGTTATCCTGTTGTTTTGCTTGATTTTTATTTTTTATTTTTATTTTTTTGCCATGAGGGGATCCAGGTGGATTTTTTCAGTGACTTAAATAATGGGTTTTCATTCCTCTTACATATTTTTTTCTTCAGATATCAGAAATCAAGGCATGTTTCAGGGCAGGGGTATTTTTATGTACTCTATTGCAATTCTTTCTTCCCAGGGACCCAAATGTGAAAAATGATAGGCTTTCAAAATAAGAACAACCATTCTTAAATCAGCTGCATATGCTCCTGAAAAGAAGAAAATCGAGGGAAGCAGTGGGTGAAAAGTAACCAGAGCTATTACCACGCAGTGTCTGCTTGAGAGTGCCATTTTTTCTAGCCCGTGTTAATGCTCCCTAATTCACAGGGAAGGCTATTGACAGGAACATTCTTCTGTCTCCAGTGCCTTTATGCTTTAGGCCCAGGCTGCTGGGGTTCTTGCTGATCAGTCCTTCCCTCTGTGGAGGGATTGTCTGAATGCTTGCTTTTCCATGTATTGACTGCAACACCAGCGCAATGGGAAATTCATGCCCTTTGCAAACACTATTTTCCCTGAAAGAAACAAAGCTCTGTTGGGCAACCAGATCATTTTGCCTTTGATGTGGCCACAGGCCCAGGTGTGTTGAGGTGTACTTGAGTCTTTTGCTGCATGAGAAGAAAAACCACCTCAGAGCATTCCCACGCTGACCAGATCATTTTTCAGTGCTGCCCAGAAAGCTGCTTTGGAATCTCAATCCTGTATATGCAACACCAGGGAGTGACATGGGGGGTGGGGGGAATTATGAAATTGAATTTTAAATTACATTCAATGCAAGCTTCTGGGAACCGGGTCTTATGGTCAGGCATCAAGGAGATGTTCGTAAAATTCTACTATTAAAAAAGCACTAGAATGAAAGCCAAATGGATTAAAGCCTTCCCATTTCTTACACTTGATAATTTCAGCCGCACATTTGGGCAACTTTAGGTGGCATCTGTAAAATCTAACCAAGCAGCTGAGAAAAGTAGTTACTAGTTATAAGTTATTTCAAAGGGCTGTACAATATCCAAGTAAATGGCTGGAGGGAGCACCACAGCCATTCAGATGTTTAGAAGTGAGATTTGAAACTTTTCATTAATTCTGATCTTCACTTAATAGTTTGTTTCCTTCATTAGAGAGGATTGGAAGAGGGAGTAAGTTTTCATATTTGGATAGGACAGTCTATTAACACCTTTCTTTTTCGTAATTAACTTCTGCGATCTTTTGGGTGTGAGAAATTATTGCTATACTTGTTTCATTATGGATCATTATCTTATTACATTAGCGTTTAATAGGTACGTTTTTTAGAGATTTGGCAATTTGCTATTACACACTCTGGTTCAGCAATTCCTTACTGGCAGCTCTAAAAACTTTCTTCCCAGAAGAGCTGATTCATTTAAATGGAGCTGACAGCTCCTGCTGCTGCCATCCTTCCAAGGAAGCCATATTGACAGGAGAATGTGAAGTGTGCATCTTGGAAAACCTTCCAGGTTCTGAATTGGAGCCAAAGGGTCCAGTGAGTCAAAGGAGGAAGAGCTGATCAGCCTGTTACAAGATTGTCCTTCAACGGTTTCTCTGTGTTCCTGTGGTTTTCTTCAGTGTTGTCTTCTTCCATCACGATAGGAATACAGAGCATGTTTACACTGATAAAGCAACGAAGCTTCATCACAACTCTATGCCAATCATGTACTTAATCTGCTGTCTATTTCTGCCAGGGCACCAAAATGCAATGTGGGTCATTTGTGTTGTCTCTTCTCTAACTCGAGGAAATACCGTCTCCTTTGCTGAACTGTCCTGACGGCATCCTGAACTGCCCACTGGTGTAGAGACTGTTCCAGAACTCAATCCTGAATAGACTGCTGGCAGTTCATTTGATGCGTATTGTTCTTAAATAAAGAGTCCTACTATCCCGGGATTAAGAAAAACATGGAGAAGGAAATGTCATTCCAAGGGAGAATGCGTATTTCTATGACTCACCCACATCTGAGATACACATGTATACCTATTGCCTTATTATTTTTTTTAGAGAATGATACATTAAATTAAGATCTATATAAGAAGTGGGAATGATTTGAATTCTTTTCAAAGCATAATTTAGGACTATAATTTCCTAGCATTATGAAATCTATTGTGACAAAAAGATCATTCCGAGTTTAATCAGTGTAATCATTACTCACACTGAATGTGAAATTTTCTTACCCATGCAAACTATAAATGCCATGAAATCCTCTTATTCAAACACTGGTAAATATATTGTTATATATTTATAACAGAAATGTTATATATTTACTGCTGAATGTCTAAAAATAAATTTAGAATAAAATGAAAAAGAACAAACAAAACAGCAGCACTAGACTTTCCTGATAGTGTTAAAGGAAATCCTCCCCCAGCAGATTTTAACAAAAACTTGATTTTTTCATAGATCAATGATTTTTTTCATTGTTTAATGAAGATTGAAAAGTTGACTTTTTAACTAGGAATGTTCATCTTCCCCTGAAAACAAAATCCATTCCTGTTCAGAATGGCAAAGTAAACAATGTTTGTATTTGCTCATACTTTATGAATAAACAGCCCAAATTGACTTAGTACTTCATTGCTATTGTCTTTATTATAAATAGACGTGAAGCTAGAATGACAAAGTTCAAGCTTCTTTTCAATTTTGTTTTTGCTGTTTTGTTGCAGACAGCTCTGGCGTTTTGCAATCTCACTTGGCATGCGAAGTTGACCCAGAAGAGTCAAGTCATGGCATTAGTTGGGTGATCACTTTGGTTTGCTGTTCAGAACTACCCAGATGCAGCCATGCAATGCTGCCTGTTGGGAGATGTATTTGACAATGAGTGGGGTATGAGTGTGCAGTGAAAGCCAGTTTGGTGTGATGGTTAAGGCACCAGATTAGAAACCAGGAGGCTGTGAGTTCTAGTCTTGCCTTAGAGCAAGGGTCTCAAACTTGCGATGTCACATGATATATTGTGACTTTTGCCACAGTTTGACATCCCTCCCATAGATGAAGCCAATTTGAGTGACCTTGGGCCAGTTTGTTTCTGTCAGCCCTACGACACAGTTAAGGAAAGGCCATTTCTGAAATCTCACCAGGCTCAAGGTTGACTCAGCCTTCCATCCTTCCGAGGTAGGTAAACTGAGGACCCAGATTGTTGG
>JANHFR010008165.1:35896-45948 GCA_032468015.1 Mimophis mahfalensis | reverse complement strand
CGGCAGGGCGGTGGCGGCAGGGCAGCGGCGGCAGGGGCGGGACGGCAGTAGCACGGTGGCGGGGCAGTGGTAGTGCGGTGGTGGCATGATGGTGGCGCGGCGCGGCAGGGCAGGGCGAGGCGATGAAAAATTGGGATTTTGGCTAACAGCCGCAGGATGCGGGACAATTAAGTGAAAAGCGTGACTGACCCACCAAAAGCGTGACGTCTGGTCACCTTACAATAAATTCTTGTAAGGAATCATATAATTATTAAATGTATTATGAAATTATGTTTTGATTGGTGAGCTGTTTCAAGCCTTTCTAGATAACTGCAATTGAAATGTACCTATTAAGCCAATGTATGCATTCTATTAAGTCAATATAAAACCATAAATGGCCTTGCTAAATCTACCAGTCACACTAACACAGTGGAGAAGTCACCTTTTCCCCTTAAGCCTTAAGGGTAAATAGAAATGAAAGATGGAAGTCCAAAGATGGACTTTTAAGAAGCAGGATAGAAAGAGTATTGATATTTTGGTGTCAGTGTTTAAGAATAATCCTGAGAATACAGTGGGCACCCAAGAAATCAAACAAACGGATCATTGAACAAATCATCCCAGAGTTCTGATTCAGGACACACATGGTCAAGCTCAAGTTACTGTACTTTGGATCCAACATGTCAAGGCATGCTTCTCAGAAGGCTATAATATTGGGTAAGGTGCAAGAAAAGAATGACCAACGGCAAGGTGGATGGATTCAGTCACAGACAATGGATTAAAATGACCTGTAGGCCGGGCTTGAGACATATAGTCCAAGATTAAATTTATGTGGTTGCTAAGAAATTATGTCACCAATAATCAGATTTATCAACCCACTGCTTCAGAATGGATTCCTAAACTGGGTTGAATGATACAAATGATTTATTATTTTAAAGCCATTTTCAGAGAAGGGTAAGGCCAGCGTCACGTCTAGAGGCAGATTGTGGGGTCGGACTTCAACCAGGTCCCTGGTCTGAGAAGGCAATTATTTGAAAGCTAAGTACGGGAAACGTTTACTCCACGGCTCCCCCTGCGCGACTCCCGTCACTCTTCCACCCAAACGGCCGAGAATGGCGTGGTGGACCAAGAACTCTCGCGAGTCAGGCAGGTCCCTCCCAGCCCTCCTCCGGACTCAGCAAAGAGGCCGTCAGAAACCTCCCTCCAATCGGCAGCGCGGCCTCCGCCGGGAGCTTCTTGGCCTATCAACCTGTCAGAGCGCGCCCCTCTGGGGCAGTCCAACCGCTGGCTCCTCCTCAGTGAGGTAAATTATAGTCAGCGTGGCTCTGCCAATCGCCGGCAGAGGAACGCTCGGGGCGGTCCCCTTTAACTCTGGGGTGACTCCGAAGCTGGTCCACCGAGAAGGAAGACGTGCTCGAGCCGCTCTCAGGGACGCGCCGCTTTCCTCCCGTTTCTCCGATCCACCGACGGGTGAGTGCAGTCGTGCAGGAGAGTGTTGGAGCGGGGGAGATTTCTCTATACTTTTTGCAGGGCTTTTCGGGGCCTGCAAAAGAGAGCCGCGCATCCCGTCCGGCTCTAGGCGGCTGCCTTCCTCCCGTTCTTGCATTCCCCGGCTGCCACACCCTATCCGCTGCGGGCTTGGGACCGATCTCGCCGCCTTCTCTCCGTCCGCGTACCCGGGAGCTTTTTTTTCCCCCCGTTCCCGCTTCTCGCTTAGCCGCCGGGCAAGTGATTTCCTCTCCCGCCTGCCCGCAGCACGCGTGACGCAGGCCGACTTGACAGGAGCAGAACTCCTCGAGTTTTTTAAGAGGCGGGAGCATTTCTGCTTGAAAGCAACGGGAGCTGGGCAAAGAAGCTATTTTCTTTCTCAGAAGTACTCTAGCACGGGTTCGTTTACCGCAACGGTTTGAAAAATGGGGGCTAGAGGCGGCGGGGACGCGATGACGACGAGAGGAGGACGGGATGCTGCTTCAGAAGAGGCCGAGAGTATATTCGTTAAGAGAAATGGGGCCGGAGAGACTGAAGCGAGTTGAGGGAGCGCCACTGTTCGCCTCGCTCTTCGTGACGGATTAATCTGAGGCAAAACTGTCGAATCGTAAAAGTAGGGAAGAAGGCACAGTTGCTAATCGAAATTCACCCTCTTCCCCCTCAGCGTACACAAACTCAAGGGCTTCTGACGTCAGTGTGACAGGCAGACTTTCAATAGGGGAGGCTTTTTGTAATCTTGCAGTGTGATAGTAAATAAAACAATCTAACATTGATATGTAGCTGTTAAAAGCACAGGGATTTGGGTTTGGTGCCACTGGGACCGATAGGCTTCCTTTAGTTTTTTCCCCCGGTGAATGCTGAAGTTGAATTTAACCATTCATTTCTTGTACATCCGTTTCTCTCTCCTTTTTTTTCTGCATCCTTGTTTGCTATCCGTAGAAAAATAATTTTCTGAAATAGGATTAATTGTAAAAAGGAACAGAAAGTTTCTGCAGGAGAAACAGTCAAACTTGTATTATGCTTGCTCTAAGTTAGTCTTCTGTATTTACACAAACTGTTCAGTAAAAATAGAGGTGTTGGGAGTAGCAATATCAGAATGTGTAAGCAATAGTTTATATAGCTCACCATGCAGTTAGAAAGGGACTGAAGGAAGTTAATCATCTGCTCCTCTTCCATCTTTGTTTTCCTTTCTTTTCAAATGTATGGTGATAAGAGAAAACCTCAGTCTGAGCATTGTTCTCAAGGACTAAGGGATAAGGAAATAACAAAATGATTTATTAATATGGCTGCATGTCTATGTAAGATGTTCTGAGCACCAAACATAACAAAAACAGAATTTGATTAGAGCAAAAAACCAACAACTGATGCATGCAATTTGACAAGAATTTGAAATGGTCAGTAATTTCTCATATCTTGCATATTACCAGCTGTGTGTTAAATTGCTTGCCAAGTCATTACCCAAGTTGATTCCCTCAAAGTACAGTGCTGAAAATTTTCTGAGATACTATAAAGATGAACAATATTTTGTGCTACAACATTTATGGAGTAGAGACTTCATCATATCTGATCAAGGTACAGAAAAGTTATACTATAATGGATGTTTTTGTTACATGCATAATAATTTTTATTGCAACACTATATTTTCATTGGAACAGAGCAAAAGGGCTACTCCCTCAGTAGGTTGATGCTGATGTTGGAATTTGGAAAAAAAAATCTCAGGCTTAGAAATATTTATTAGAAATTTTTGCATTTTTAATTTTGTAACATTCTATATTAAATATAACATGTTTATGAAGCTGTGAGTTTTTTAAAAGGTTCTAAGCAAAAGATTAATAGAATGCTTAATTTTTTTCCTGTTTTTGACTGTTTAAATTTCTATTCTCCCTGCCATACAAAGTTAGAGGAACCTTCTGTTCCAAAGTTAGTTCCTGTTTATGTACATTAGGAATAGTGAAGATGAGACATGAAAAAAATATATGTGAATTAAATATATAATCAAAGTTTATATTTTTAGATTCAGTAGGGGGAAGTGTCATAGGTTGTTCTACTCTATTTCAGTTGTATATCGAGTTGTATGTTCAATTAGAGATAAAGTATTTAAGTCTGACTTCACAATAAATGCAATATTTAAAATGGAATATGTCACTGCTATTGATTTGTTAGAACTATTTTACATCCACCCAAAATCCCAACTAAGCACAATAGCAACTATTTTCTTTGCTGGGCTGCTTTTATCCAAACGCTTGGAGTTGTTAACGTTTTGTGAAGATATCAGATCACGAGTCAATGGATTGTGCAAGGAGAAGACATTTGGTCAGTTTTCTTTCAGATATAAAGAATTACTTCTTATTGAGGTGGCCTGTAAACTGTTTCTGCCCAGCTTGTATGCCTGATTCCTGACAAGAGCTGAGTATGTGGAATGTAGTTGTACGGGAGTGCACATTACTGTGCTTATCTGACACCTCAGTTGCATCAAAAAAACTGTATTCTATGGCGAAAGTATTTCAGGGAAATGAAAATCAAGTTTGCCTTTTAAATAACTTTAATTATCACTTATAGTCTTCTACTGTCTATTTCCATTAATTTCTTTCCCACTAAACTTAAGTTATGCATCTTGCATTTTAAATGTCACCATTCTATAGAAGAAGACACTGCTCACCTGTCTGTCTAATACTTATATAGGCAGATATTGCTGTTTAATAGTTTTGAATACAGTTCCAGCTATTTCATTCTAATCACCTATCATCATTTCCTCCTTCACCATTCTGAAACCGATGAAGTTGCCAGAAATGTGCTTCTTCCGGTTCCTTTATTATTTTCCAATGCTGTAGCATGGACGAACCTATTGAAGTAGTAATAAAAGCCATGGAAAAGTATGGACAAGGAAAAATGGATATAATTTTTCCTCATTTATTTAAACTATATGAAAAATAAGACAAAAACATGGCAGTGTGTGGGACTTGTGGAGAATAGTGGGCTTAAAATGAAAGCTGAATAAAATGCATCTGTTCGTAAGCGACTCTGAAAGCTCAAAAAAATCAAAATTCAGTTGATATGTTAACAGTCTTTTGACAAAAAATTGTGTCATGTAATCAGAGGAGATTAATGTATGCGTGTAATTTTTAAGTGATGTTTGCAATTGTGTAGCATTCACTGGAGAACTCTTGTCACCTTCTGGTTTGGGTGATTGTTCAAGTGCAGATTTTGGAGCAAATGTTGAGTTCTGTAAAATAAGTGTCTGAAGGTATCTCATAGGGGTTATTTCCTTAATAGTTGAAACCATCTGCCATATGAATGTATAGATCCCAGCATGCACTTGAACTGTAATGATTAAGGAAAGGAGCCAAGCATGCTTCTTGTCTAGGAGATTGTGTGGTTGAGTAGTTTTTGTCAAAATCATTATGTACAGGGAACTTCATATGAATGGTCATGCTGGTAAATAAAAGCAGAAAAAGTATTCTATTTTAGAGATTTTATCAATTATTTAGGTACTCAATCCCTCTCTCAGTCTAACTATAGCTTATGCATTTTTTTAACCTGCCCATGAAAGACTCATTATCACTTCATCAAGACTCCTCTTTGAGTCAAGGACCTACTTTTAATTTTCCTGGAGCAGTCATTAGTAGGAAACTGCCAATATGCACTACGGTTATATACAGTGTTTTCAGTGGCTTTCTAAATACTGCAGCTTTCTATTAATTCACAAGGTATTGCCTAGGATTTAGGTGGAAGTCATTAGTTTTACAGGAGGTGAATACATGGAATGAAATTAGTGAATGGCTTTTGCCGATTCTTTCCCATGTCTAAAACACTAACCTAAAAAGAGACCTCAGTGTTTGAGGATTCCAAAGTTTTAATTGCAGGACCAACAGCAGTTCAATTACAATGAAACGTTGTTTGCCTTAAGGCAGGTAGGATCACTGCCTGCTCAATTCTGGATTATCACTGAGGAAACACATGTGACTTTTATTATTGACACAGTCTCTGTGATTTCTACCTGGAGAATGGGTGGCAGGGTGTAGCAACAGTTGCTGCTATACTAAAGTTTAGTAAAGACTCTTGAAGTTAAATGAGAGCCAGTTTGGGCTAATGGTTACTATACTAATGGTATACTAGGCTAGAAAGCAAGAAACCATGAGTTTAAGTATTGTCTTAGCCATGACAGCAAGCTGGGTGACCTTGGGCCAGTTACACTCACTCTCAGCCAAACTGACCTTACAGGGTTGCTGCTGTGGGGAAAATAAGGAGGAAGGTGTGTGATATAAATAAACAAATAGAAATAGATAAATCAGGCTAGCTTTGTTTCTGATTGTAAGCCAACACTAGTGATTCTTGCTCATATTCGATAGTTTGACTTGATTATTATTGCAAATAATAGCTTATCTTTTATTTTTATTCAAATATGATTACCTTTTACTGAATTGGAAAAAAAATAGTCTCCTTCACAAAAGGATATTTTAGATCCCCTTTCTGGGCCTATCTCACTAGATGTCACCAACATAATCAAAATGTGGCCTGCAGGAGATTTGAAAGGATTTAGACTTACTATACTAAGAACTGTTAATAGTGTAGGTTCCAGGGGAGAATATTTATTTATTTATTAATCAATCTAATTTATATGCCGCCCTTCTCTCGAAGACTCAGGGCAGCTTACAGGCAATTAAAAACATACAATTAAGCGATTAAAAAATTTAAAATTACCAGTCAATCCTTGTTAAAATTGAAATTAAATTAGGCTAGACCGGCTCGATGGAAGAGCCAGGTCTTAAGGGCGTGGCGGAAGGATTGTTGGTCAGGAATGACTCGAATCTCTGGGGGTAACTGGTTCCACAAGGTAGGTGCTCCCACTGAGAAGGCTCTCCCCCTGGGGTCACCAGCTGGCATTGTTTGGCTGACGGCACCCTAAGGAGGCTGATTCTGTGGGATCGTACTGGACGGTGGGAGGTTATCGGTGGCAGTAGGTGGTCTCGCAGATACCCTGAACCTAAGCCGTGGAGCGCTTTTAAGGTCATGACTAACACCTTGAATCGCACCCGGAAGACCACTAGCCAACAGTGCAGGCTGTGCAGGAGTGGTGTAACGTGGGAGTGTCGAGGCACCCCATAATAACCCGAGCGGCTGCATTCTGCACTAATTGTAGTCTTTGAGTGCTGTTCAAGGGGAGCACCATGTAGAGAGCATTATAGTAGTCTAAGCGGGAAGTGATGAGGGCATGAGTGACTGACTGTGCATAAGGTGTCCCGTTCTAGAAAAGGGCGCAACTGGTATACCAGGTGGACCTGATAACATGCCCTCCTGAACATGGCTGTAATATGATTGAAATACAGCTCCTTTACCCTTTGTACATAACAGTCTTTCAAAGGGCAGCTCTATACTAATTCTTTTGACTTGATCAATTTATTCCTCTATTATAAGCTTTAGATTCTATAATTTTATATGATTGCTAGAACATGACAGCCGTTTTAATCTACTTGTACTGTTAAGGCAGTTCTGTTTTATTGTAGCCTACTATATGGCACTTCACTGCACTAGGGAAAATATTTTAAAAAACTGTCTTATTCCAAAAGAACTAGCAATCTAATGAATACAGTATATAGTTGAACTAGAAGAAATTGTCAGCATAATGCTCTGAATATAAAATTGAAGTTGGAACTTCTATTTTCAGTGTTGTCCTCCATTTCAAGGGTACTTTTCCCAACTGATCTGGATATTCCGCACAACCTCACTTGGCAGGGAAGAAGGATTCCAATCCCCTCCTCCATCTCTACGCATCAATATGCTATTGAGAGATTCTTTTCTACATCCATGTGCGTGGCAGTACCAGGCACAACACTTCGATGCAAGCAACTCATGTGGGTGTGGGGTTTTGTGCTTTTGACTTCAGAATGTCAGTGGGTTGGAGATGCAGCCAGGCTAGGGGCTTGATGTGTCATGTTACAATTTTGCCAGAATACTGTTTGTACAGGTGGGTGGAACTGGAATTTGGGCATTAGATTACAATAGCAGATGATGAAGCACAACTGAGCTTTATTTCAATATGTATTTCCAATGAACATTTCTGTGATTCTAGTTAGAAAATGCACAATGAATGTGTTCCTATGTAGATATTCAGATCTGCTCTATTGCATGTGATGGGAGGAGGGATGATTTTCTGATCTTTTTACCCGCATAGTTTGAATTCTATAGCACTAGAACTGTGTTACACTCTTTTTTTCTACCTAAAGTTGATGGCAGTTTAATTTTAGTGAGCAGATGTCAACTAAAACATTTTTCTTCCCAAACCAGTGAGGGGTGGGGGAGGGTTTTCAATTTTAAAGCCATTTTAGCAACCTGTAGAAATTCCTACTGCACTGTTCCAGTCTGACCTGTTCAGTGCTTTAGTATGCACTGGTGCCAGGGCAGAATGGTATCCAGACAATATTATATGGCCCCATAGTGTATAGGAGTAGACTTTTAGGAAGACCACATATTTCTGTTGCATTTTCTAGTTTATTTAAGATATGAGGAAGAGCTGTGGTGTATTCTTGGTCGGGGTGTTTGTATGACACAGTTGCACCATACACTAGAATATGGGGCTGGGCTGCTTATGTGGCAGAATACTGTGCAGAATTCCCTCCAGCTCCCAAACAGGCTGAGCAGGTTGAGCCCATGTGGGGACAGTGACTGCTCAATCTCTGTATTTTACTGATTATGCAGGAAAGTGTATTGAACACTTCATGTCTCCCTCTTTCTCTCTGTACTATGTAAAAAAAAAAAAGAAATATTTGATCTGATTAAATCTTAGCCTTTGAACAGACATGCTATTTAATCATCCCTAAGTAGGGAAATGTAACTTATTATAGTACAGTGCCCGGTGGGAAAATCAATGCTGGGAGTACTTATTACTGATATCTCAGTAATCAGTTTCTTATTAAATAGAAAAACATACAAGTTCTGGTTCCTTACTCTCTCAAGGAACTAACATGCCTATAGTAATTGTGCAATATGTGCCCCTCAAGTGCTGCACTCAGCTCTCAGAGCTATACTTACTCAGGAGGATAAACTCTGGCGTTATACACCAGTGAGTCAACAAGGAGTAACTATTTCCTATTGCCCAGATCAATTGCTTAAGCTTTGCCCTATTGCTTCAGTGGAGCACAGATTAGGCATAGAAAAATAGGAAATTTGGTTTCTCTTTAAGAAACCACCATATTCTTCCACATTAATTCAACAGCAGTTGCCATGATTTCAATAGTGGGGAGGGTTTGCATTGCATTGTAGCCAAATATAGGGACTACCTGGGAATGGATAGAATGGGAGATAAAAATGTGTTTTTGGCTTAAAGAATTTCATAACACTGCCAGGAAAACTGTGTGGATGAATCATGAATGTTTGGACAGAAAAAAAACTACTCTCATTTCCCATATTCACACCAAATCTATGATGTCCCCCATTTTAAAAGTGAATTGTTTCAGGGGAAAAATTAAATCTTCCTTTCATGTACACATTATACTTTAGAACAGGCATGTCCAACCCACAGCCTATGGGCCATGTGGCCCTGGAGAGCTAGTAATGCAACCTCACAACATTATTATTATGTGCATTTATATATATTAACTATGTTATATACTTTCTATGTAGCTAAGACAGTTCTTCATTCAATGTGGCCCAGGCAAGCCAAAAGATTGGATTTTGCCTGCTTAGGTTATTTTGAAGTAGCTTTATTTGTATGTCTATCTTAGCTGCACTGTCAGAGTATATTCTTATGTATAATGATAGAAACAGGGAAGAGCTGTTGTGGACTGTTTATCTTGATCTTCTGTCTCTGTTGTACTTTTAGGGTTGTTCTGTTCTTCCTGGTCTTGCCTGACAAATTTCTGAAACTCAGAGAAGCCAAGAACAATTGGCAACTTGACACCAACAGACTCCTGGTATGATTTCCCATTTTTTTTCTTGGTTCTAAGCTTGTCTTGATCTTTCACTGTTCATTCCCTCATAAATACTAAAAAAAAGGCTGGATCCTCTTAATGTGAGACTTCTAAATTCCGTTGTTTGTTCTTGTTGCATGCTGTATACTGATACTGTCAGTCCCTTTCATATCAGTAACAGCTTATTTTGAATTATCTGTATTGTGGTTGGATGTGTTGGCTTTTCTTGGCATCTTTCTAGGTTGAGTCACTATACCAAAAATAATATTTTAGAAAATGATTTGTGATTTTCCTTATTCTGCATGTCCTGTTTCTAAGGTTGGCTGCTTATATATATATATATTAGTCATGTTGGAGTACTTCTTAATATGTTGTCCTAATAGCTGCTCTGATATATAACCTGTTTGATTAATCAATAAAATAAATTTCAGAAAGTAACAGTCGCATTTTTTTATTTTGGACTTACTGCTGTAAGGTCTGAAATAATATATAGTTCCATTTATATAGCATGTATTATTTCCTGTCCATTTGAACCAGGTTGGGGTATTATTTGACTTTACCTGTATATTATGAATAAAATGATTATAATTCTTTCTAGACAGGTTTGTTGTTGTTGTTAGTTGCGAAGTCGTGTCCGACCCATTGCGACCCCATGCACAATGTTCCTCCAGGCCTTCCTGT
>JANHFR010008165.1:18839-30857 GCA_032468015.1 Mimophis mahfalensis | reverse complement strand
GTGGGGGGAAAGGGGTTATGGGTGGAAAAATTGAAAATGTATTTTTTGTAAAACTTTTCAAATAATAAAAAAATTGAAGTAAAATTTCTGAAGTAAAAGGACATGTGCATATTAGTTATTAAATGCAATGATATTTATTTGAAAATTTTGTAATGTTTGGTCTGACCCTGCTCAGCATGTGAGACCTCGAAAATAAAGCTGTTATGAACTGTGATGTTATTGGAACGTAGTTTTAATGGAGAAGAAGACTGGGAATCATGAGTTTCTAATAGATTTGGTTGTTTTTTTTTTGGTAGTTTTTAATGTCAGGCTGGCTAAATGGTTATACATGGAGGTGTGACCCTATTGATACATCCCAGGATCCCAGGGCTCTTCGGGTAAGCTTGTTTTTCGTTTTCCTGTCTTGTCCTCCCTTTGTTCTGCCTGTTCTAAGAAGAGTATTGGGAAGGGGAGAGAAAAGTGGAGGGAAAGATGGGATTTTAATTTTGTGGTGGCTAGGATGTTTAACTTTTACTTTGTCTCTAGATGGTCCGTGTGGCATGGATCTTCATTTTCTCTAAAATCATTGAACTGATGGATACAGTAAGTGACTCTGGAATTCGTATGATCAATCCTATTTTTCTGGTTAAAGCATAAAGCATCTTTAGATGGTGGCCACTCAAGTCTACTTATTCTTCCAGCATTTATATTCTTATAAAATTATAGTGGTCGATCTTTACATACTTTGATGCAGTTATGCAGCAGAATGTTCTCTGTGGGTCAGGCTATATGTTTTCTGATAAATACAGTTATATTTAAAATATTGTCTAGCAGTAATTTGATAGCCATATTTTGAGGACTGCATTGTGGTCTTTTTTCTCTAATTTAGATTTGGTATACTGTAGATGGATCAGAAATAGATATATAAATACGTTACTAGCCAAAACCTGAAACGTACGTCTCACAGTGCATTGTTGTTTCCAGGTGATCTTTATCCTAAGAAAAAAGAATGAACAAGTGACCTTTCTGCATGTTTTCCACCACTCAGTGCTACCCTGGAGCTGGTGGTGGGGTGTGAAATTTGGTCCAGGTGAGATTTTAAAGGGGGATTTACTCCAGAACTTGATCCCAAGATTTTAAAAAAATTGTATCCATAATTATATTCAGATATGTCTCTTTATAATACAGTATCTCATTAATACATGCAGTATATGTGTCTTCTCATTATAGGTATACGCACTTGAATATATAGTTTGGTTATCCAGGATATTATAGGAACAACAAGACAGTCTTGGACTTTCAACTATCTGCCCTCATCTGCTTCCTTTATTAAAATCATGTTTGGATAGTTAGAAGTCCTGGATCTTTTCAAACTTTTCTGTTTTGATATATGTAGATTTTAAAATAAACTCTTCTTTTATTATCCTGTCATCATTAAAGTCCTAGCTATTACATGTATTTGAAGAGCTGTGATGGTGCAGTGGTTAGAATGCACAACTGCAAGCTAACTCACTGCTCAGTCCAGTCCAGTCAGACCTGGTCTTATTTTCTTTTGGGCTTGAAAATAAGCACTTGGGATTATTTTTGGGGAGGTCTTATTACTCTTAAGTGCAGGAGGCGGTGAGCGTGGGGGCTGATGGGAATGGGAGTGCAGCTACTGCTGACCCCACCCTGCATCCCACTGTCGGCTTGTCTGCAGTTGCAATGGGTCAAGCTCTTGGCACACCCTGGCCTCCAGCTGCTGCTGGGATACTTCTCGGCCACGGCACCTTGCAGGGGCTCTTTGCCCTCCTGACAGGGCAGGTGGAGGCAGGGGTGTGTCGAAAGCTTGGCCTCGAGTGAGGCCGTAGGCAAGCAGACAGTGGGACAGAGAGAGCAGAGCCGGTGATAGCTGCCCAAGCACTCTTCGCCCAGAAGGAGATGAAGCTTCATGTGCTTGCAAAGGGGACACTTTGAAACAGAGTTCCGTTTCAAAGTGTCTCCTTTGCAAGCAGATAAAGCTTTGTCTCCCTCTGGGCAAATAGTTCGCAACAGAGCTAGGCAGAGACAATCCCAAGGTGTTGCCCACTCCGTTCCACCAGCTTTCGGCTTGCCTGTGGCCTCACTGGAGAAACACCTATGCAGGGCGCTGGGATCGCCTGCCTCCCCCATCCCCTCTACCTCCACCTGCTGCCAGTGCCGCTGTGCAAGGCGGTATATAAGTCTAAGTATATAAGTTCAATCAATCAAACAAACAAACAAACAAATAAATAATTGCTATTGCTATTTCCAGTATTTAATTACCATGTTCCAGGTGAAAGATATTTGTGTGTATTCATGTGCTGTGTTTATGTGTGTATGTATATATATAAAATGACTGTATTTTTATAAAAAGTCATATATATACACATGCATGCATGCATACATGCATACACACACACACATGTAGAAAAATTCTAGAATTTTTCTACCAATATCAGTCTAATAGGAAAATGGTAAATGAAAAGTCAAGCAGAATCATACATCATCAAGGATTTTAACATTCTTAAGATATTTTATGTTGCTTTTCTAGACTAAAATAAAGTCAGTGTGGCGTAATGCTTTATGTTCTAGACTACAATCTTAGAGTTATCTTTAACCATGAAAGTTCACTTGGTGACTTTAGGCCAATCACTATCTCTTAACCCAATTTGCTTCACAGGGTTGTTCCAGCAAACATTTGATATCCTAATACCTAACCTTTGAGCTCCTGGAGAAAGGGCAGGATAAGATTCTCATAAATAAACAATAAATGTTCTTCAAAACTAGTCTACTATTAAAAAATATGCAACAATGCAATATCAAATCCAGAATATTAAAAATATGAATAAATGGTCTGAAGATCTAAAACTAATGGTATATTTAGTGATATTACAAAACACATTTAGCAGTTAAAAGAAGAATTAAAAAATGACCAGCTGAGCTTTTCTCACTAAAGTAGCCTGTATGCTATCTCTAAGATTCCCCCCCCCCCCGCAAAAAAGAGTAATCTCAGCAAAAGAAGTTCCACAAATAAACAAACACCATGGGAAACTGGTTTTACTTATTTATATATTGATTCTGTTTACCAAAGCTGTCTCAGCGGCATATCTGTAAACAAGATCTCCGTGAGTCAGCCCAGTATATTTAACCATTTTAGTTTTCAGAATTTGCATACTCCATTGGCTCCGCTTCAAGTGTTGTGAATGTGTTTTGGTGGATATTTAGTTTTACCTTTTCAGAAATAAAACACTTAAATGTCCTAAGCTGGGTTACATTTATACTGTATGTAACACTAATAACAGGCAAAAAAGTTGGACTGTATGTGCTGATTACAAATTACTGACATTTTTTTCTCCCATACCATTTTGATCATGATCCCAGGTGCCCCAAATAAGTTTTCTTTGTTTTTCTAATATTTATATAGACTGTAAGGTCTAGTTATGTCATTCACCCTCGCTTGTTTGCCTTTCTCCTTTTCTGTGTTACTCTACAGGAGGAATGGGCTCCTTTCATGCTATGGTGAACTGTATGGTACATGTTGTGATGTACTTCTATTATGCGCTCTCAGCTGCAGGACCTGCTTTCCAAAAGTACCTGTGGTGGAAGAAGCACATCACTGCCATTCAACTGGTAAGTAACAAAGGGAAAAGGACAGGCAAATTATGCAGCATTTTTTATTCATTTGTATAAACCATCTTTGGTCACTTTATCTGATTCTGTTTCTTTTGAATAACTAATTACAGAAACTTTATAACCTAATTCGATATTTGTTGCCTATGTTGAGCTTTCCCTCTTCTTCCAAGGATTACCCATCATTGCCTGTGAGTAGAAGGAGCTCTACCTGTCACTTACTTATTTCATCTGTGCCTTGTTTCTGTTTCCAGATGCAGTTTGTGCTTGTCGCCATCCACATCTCCCAGTACTACTTCATACCTGACTGCAAATATCAGTTCCCTATCTTCATCCACCTCATCTGGATTTATGGAGTTATCTTCTTCATTCTCTTCTCCAACTTCTGGTACCAGTCATATACCAAAGGCAAACGCCTGCCCAAGTTGATGACACAACCTCAGCAAAATGGCTTCCATGAGAATGGTGCCATTGCTAATGGCAAAGTCAAAGCCAACTAAGGGTAGGATCAACTAGCCCCATATCTGGGCTTCTTAACCAGATCAAGTGCCTACAGACTGTTATCTTGCAGTTCCAAACCACCTTCCCAACTGCCCTGTTTTCCTCGTTGCCTCGCTTTCATCTTTCCCCAAGGGAGACAGGCTGCCTGGGCTGTCGGTGCTGAATTCAGCCCAAGGCCTCCAAAGTGCCTATGTCTGCCCTGGGCTGGGCTCCCTTCAGAGCTGGACCAAAGCAGAACCCTGACAGATGGGACACATTTATCCACTTAATTCTATGTACGCAATGTGATCTAGGTGGGGATTTTTGTTACTTTGCTCTCCCTAAGTTTGTGTTGTCATTTATTAATTCTCTGTGTTCTGCCATTCCTACTCCTTTCCTACTTGAATGTAAGTAGTACCTTTTTGCTGGGGGTGGGAAATAATTCCTCCTGGAGGTAACTTTTCCTGCTCTGTGTGCAGATGGGGTACTACTAGGCAAGTCTTACTGCCTTGGCTGTATTCCTCTCTTGGCATTGTTCTGCAGCTTTGGCTGCTTTGATCCCAGGACCTTAGCAATAACTCTGGACTTCAATCTCCATACGGCTTGATGACTGCAAGCTCTTATTGCACTGAGGCCCAGGGAGAAGAAATAGGACCCTATTGTCCAGCTTGTATGCCATTGCTCTGTGTGCCTTTTAAAACATTATTGGATCTGCCCCAAAGAACAGAGTCTCCCAATAATCTAAATTTTGGGGAGGACTTCTCAAGAGGAGGTATAACCCTCCTGAATTTTCCATTTGTATTCGCAGAAATAAATGGATAGAAAAAGAATAGTCATTCTGTTCTTGATTTCAAGGCCTTGCTCATTGTTGGTTGGGCCTGATGTGCGAAAAGAACAACTTTACTGTAAGTAGTATGTTAATATTGATTTTTAGTTCCAATGACTACTGCTTCTTGCAGCGAATTGGTGTCTTAGTTGAAGTTGGTTTACTAGGTGAGAGGAGCTGAAAAACTGAGATCGAAGTCCTGTGAAGCATTGTAATAGAGTGGTGGCTATGTTCTGGCTCATCCACAGTACATGGTGTTAGGCATCAGATTATTTCTGCTCAAGAACACAGGAATTCCAAATTCAATTTTTCCTAGTTTTCTGGGTCTAAAGAATACTTTCACCTCAAAGTTCAATACAGCATTTAAGTCCTTGGCTCCTGTTTGTCCTGTCTGCTATTCCAGGCCAGGAGAGCGTTAATTGCTTTCTCTCCTTATATGGACACTCCTTCAGGCCAGATGCTTTCCTGTGTGCACTGGCTTAGGTTCTTGCTGAAGCTCCAACTACTGGGCATTATCCTCCTGGGCTTGAAGAGACCTGTAGTCCTTGGTGCTATTGCCTATGGTCTGGTTGAGTGTAATAAGTGAAAAAACTACGAATACTGTGGGTGGGGAGTATAAAATAATTCTGCAACAGAATAAATTGGAAAAGTAATCTTAGTAGCAGATCTTAGATCTGTATCGCATCCTAACTTCATAGTGTCAAAATATGAAAGCGAGGATATATTGGTGAATATAAAAAGCTAAAGCGCTAAGAATGCATTTTTTGTTGTTAGAATAAACTTGTATTGGTCTCTCTACCTCAGTGCTAGGGGTAGACTAACCCAGAATCTAGATTATGTGCCATAAACAATGCTGTACATACTATTGGAGAGATTTGTACAACACAGAATATTTTGATACCTTCACTGGCCATTCTGAAATAAGGCAATCTTGTTTAAAAGCCTTTAAGCTAAGTTCACTGTTCGGTTGAAATAGGTTTTGTAACACTACTTACCTTTCCACCGCTGATTATCCTGCTGTGTACTGTTTCCCCACCTGTGTCCAAGAAACCCTAAACCAATGCTAATGGCAAACTTTAAAACTGATACAATGTTTGACTGAGAAGCTTTTACAATGTAGGGGATACTTAGGGGTACAATTTGGAAAAAAAGTAAAAGATACTTGTTTGTTCTCCTATATCTGTGCCTGCTCTCAACATTTTTTGCTGTGCTTAATGGATCAATATTCGATGATAATCATGCAAGGGTAATGAAAAATCAATATTGACACTGTTCCCAAATTAGGCAATATAGCTTACCCATTCTGAAATGCCCTTTACTGTAAGCCTGAAGTAAATTTCTGTCCTAAGAATCATTGGTTCACATGAAATCTAATGAACAGGCCATAATGGAGTGTTATTTTTTTCTGCGTTTTTTACAAGTGCTGATTTTAGTACTTGTGAAATAACATTCATGTTGCCCTAGTGCAGGGTTGTCAAATTCCTGGCCCACGGGCCAGATGCATCACGTGCTGGCCACACCCATGCCTAGTTTAGCCAAGGGGAAAAAAGTCCCAATATGTCACGTGATGCTGCTGCGACAATGTGAGTTTGACATCCCTGCCCTAGTGTCTTTCTGATGTGGTGCATTTTTGAATAGCCATGTGCCTTCTAAATAGGATGTAGTTAACTGCTCTACATTTTGAGTGTGATTATCTGCAGTTTTCGGAATGAGTAGGTATCAGAATTGTTTGCTTAGACTAGTTAATAAGGCTTCAATAGTGTCCATTAACTTGCTACAGGACTAGTGTTGCAGACATTCGGGTAGTCCTTGACTTACAAATACGTTTGGGATTGATTTATGGTCATAAGTTGTCATGGTTGTAGGTGGAGACACCCCATGACTATATCCAATTTTACATTTTTTGTGGTCATTAAGTAAATCACCACCATCATACAAATTGTTAAGTGAACACTAGTCATTTGAACTTGTTCCTCTGAATGTTTTTGCAGGGAAAATTAGCAAACATGACTGTGGGATACTGCAGTTGATCATAAAGTTGAGCCACTTGCCAGGCACCAAAATATGATCATGTGACTGTAAGGCTGTATATTTTGTAATGGGCAGACATGCTTAACAGGTTGTGCAGAACTCATTCCAGGCCCACTGTATTTTCAAATGATGCTAAGTCAAGGACTTCCTGTATGAAATCCATAAGAGAACTCTATCACATATGGGAAGAGAAGTGTTTACACCTCCTTGGGCACAAGCAACTTCACTAAGTTACAACTATGGATAGATCTCATAACTGTAATAGGCTACACTTCAAAATAAGCCTGAAATATTAATGCTTTATTTGCCCTACTGATGAATTGAAGGACCAACTCATGAATCTTTATTAAAATGTATTTTATTCATGTAATCTGAATTATAATCTTGCTGCATCATTTTATTAAATTTGTACACTGCCGGACTCCCAACCAATTGTCCAAATAGTTACACTACAGATTTTATCTGCCAAAATGGCAATTCTTTAATAACTTGTCATTTTAATTACTTAATAACAGATCATTTTCAGCATTTTTTGCATAAGCCCCAAGAATCATGGAAAAGCTCCAGTGCATTTGGCAAAGATGAGCTGAGGCTAATATTTGCCTTGATTAGCTTGGTTTTTCACAGCTTCCACTCAATCAGAAGGCAGTAAAATCATTTGTAGGATTGTTTGGGTTACAGTTGATTTGATTGAGACTAAAAAAATCTCCCAAAGGACTAGATTCACCCACCAGCATTTGAGATATTAGAATGTCTCGAGTTTAAAAGAAGTGCAAAAAATAACAAAGGCTTGGAAAGATTAACTCTCAGGACAAACTGTTTCATGACTGCTGAGGCTAATTTCAAAGAAAATAGTTTTGGAAGAGCAGTCTTAAATATCAGCCCACATAGTTCAGTAAAATTACTGGATTCAGCCACGCAAATTAAATATCTATTTGTTTGGTAAGGCAACAATAGTTGGCAAAAAATTTCTTAGTTATGTACCGGTATTTCCCAATGAAACTGTTGTTCTGTAACAGGATATTGCATCTTGAGGTTGATAAACTGTCACAAACATCCTACATAGTATGTGGGTTCTGCATTGTGTGCATCAGCTTCGATTATGACTTGAAAACATACTTCAAATCCCAAATTAATATTTCAGGTTAACTCTCAGTTCTGAAACCTAATCTCTCCCACAACTCAAGAGGGGCGGAAGAGGGAAGTTAAATTATTTCTTTAAAGCCAAGGAAAGACCAAACCTAAGACGATTTGCCTAGTGATAAAGCTGTCACAATGATTTAGAGAAGGTAGGTTGTATCAGGAGGAGAGTCTGGTCTTTATTTTCCTTCAATAGATAGTTTATTTTTATTACAATGGTATACAAGCCAAGTCCTAGCAAACAGCCAATATCAATTAAAGTCATTCACATCATTTGTGATTCATATATCAATCCATATACCAACACCATTTCTAAAGGAGAGTGAAATATTTATTAATAAGTTTAAAACTCTGTACATAAAGCAATAGATTGGAAGGGAGTTGGATGAAACTCAGCGAATTCCTTGATGAATAATGCTGGTTTTAGTACTGCTCTCTTTCTCCTTCTTACGTGCTGGGTCTAACTCAAAGCAGCGCCAAAGCCTCAGTGTTTCATCTGCTGCTGCTGAAGCAACTGTGGTTCCATCTGGGCTCATAGTTAAGTTTAGCACCCTAGCAGTGTGACCTAAGGAAAGATGTTTTACAAATGATTGTAAATGATAGTTGGTAATCTATTCTAGTTGGCATAGGCATTTTTCTTTGTGGAATAGAGCACCATAACCTGTAGATTAAACTAATGCAACCCAGGAAAAGCAATCATTTTGGCCACTGACACATTTGTATTTAGGAGCAAAACAAAAGATCTCACGCATTTAAACAAAACAGCTGCTACAGTGAACACAACCAAATTTAAAACATCAATCTACCAGACAAGAAAATAACTCTCAGCATGTAGTCTATGATGTGGGAAGTTTGTTGAACTCAAGAACAATTTTGTAAGTATATTTAAGATTTGTGCTGATCAGTCCTGTAATTATATAAAAAAAAACTTTTAAAAAGAGACCGGGATGCCATTGGGTGTCAGGAGGAATTGTTGGTACACAATGAAATTCATGGGCTTCATAGTACCTTCGTTGATGTAATTGCAGCATTTTCACAATGGGTCTTACCTTTCAACTCAGTAACCTTTGACATAGATGGGTATTTCCACACTACCAGTTGGTTTTGAGCAAACCCATGACCAGACACAAGTTCTTTATAGTTTGTAGACCATAGTACTGCACAGACCTATTAACACCAGAAAAAGTGTCCAGTAAGTAAAATATTGACTGGATATAACCTTATGTGGGAAAAATGCAGCAAGGGTTGAAATAATCCTTAACATTTTTCGAACATAGTAAGCAAGCCTACCTGGGACTGTGCATCTACTGTGTTGAGGCAACTCCCAGAGCACACATTCCAAATCCTGATGTGGCGATCACTTGTTCCACCTCCTGTAGCCAGCACATTAGATTGCCATGGACTCCAAGCTACAGCCTAAGGGGGAAAGTGTACTATTGCCACCATTCTCTGTGATTAGAAATACTGTGTTTGTAAACTATAGATGGCCCTCATTTTTTTCAGAGGCAACTGGGCCATTAAGCAAAGAGATTGCTAAGTGAAATTGCAATTGTGTTTATGGTCTTACTTCAGTTTCCCTTTGTTTTATAGACCAGTGAAGGTCTTAAAGTTACTTTTTCATTACAGTCATAACCACAAATGGTTGATAAATGAGGCAATTGCTAAACAAGGACTACCTATCATTTAAGAAGCTTTATTAAAATGTTATTTTAATTTCTTGTCATGGTTATTTTACAAACTATTGTCATTCTTATGCTGTCAGAACTTAAAAGTGGCTACCATTTTGGACTTCAAACATCACACCTACAATCAAAATTTGTTTATTGTATTACAAATTCCAGTTTCCAAGAGAACCTAAATTGCCTTGGTTTCGATTCGGACCACACTGCAAGCTGTGGAACTTGACTAAAGACCTACCCACATGACCATTAATCGAGCTTTATACCATATAATATTGTACCAAGATGTATGTCCACTCTACATATATGTACTCACCTTAACAGCTCCCTGATGTTGTGTAAAAGTTTGCACAGGACGTGGTGACCAGTTGTCTCCTTGAGCAATAGACCATATATTTACAAGATTGTCATTGCCTCCACTGGCCAAGTAACGGCCATCAGGTGCCCATTTTAGCCCACATACTTCTTGGGTATGACCAGCAAGTGTTGCCACATGGTGTTCTGCTACACGGACATCATGATGATGTATGTGACCAGTCCGTGATCCACTGTAAGGAAAAATTAGTATATTCACCTATATCAAATGTACCAGAAGGCCAATGTAATAGATTTTCTCTTCACTATGAAAAATTATAAGCCACATTGCCTCTTCCCCATCAGTGCCCATGAGATATGTTGCTTAGAAATTATTACCTGGATAGGATGTAGTTATTCCAACTTAAAGAACTCACACGGGATGAATGACTGACCATATTTCGTAGACGCTTTTTCTGCTGGATGTCCCATAACTAAGTCAATATAAACAAAGAATCCAAATACCCAAACTTATTAATTTTTATCGTCTCATGGAATACAGCCCAAGTGAGAAAATGCACAAGGCTGTCCCACTTGTTATGAACTTATATTTATGTAGAAATGAGAAATCAATCAAATCATGGCCATAAGGACTATCAAAGGAAGCAGCTCATAGTTTTCCAGTTCAAAATGTAAGAAGCCCACGTCGGTTCAAAAATCAAATATCTCTCAGAGGTTTCCCTCCAAAAGAGAATTTAACTTGCTTTAATACTAAAAGATTTATTTTTTTATTCTTTGTCCCATTTACCAGAATATTAGGTCATTAAATACAGCCTCACCTGGACCTCAGCATTACTTGTGCCAATTGCAAGGTAATTTCCTTCTCTGATCCATGAAACAGAAGAGATATAGTCATCAGGGTTTTCCATTTGCATGAGCTGGATTATTTCTCTGGAATCATAATTCCATAGATATACTGTTTTATCCAGAGCCACGGCCAAAAAGTTGAGGGAGCTCCAATCAACTAAGTTCAGATCTAAATGAGAACAATACACATTCATTTGGAAACAAAGCCAGGTCAATAAAGATACAACCCTTTCCTGCCTCTCCATGATAGCCATATCCCATACAATATGGGGGCATAATTCTTTCAAAGGAAGCTGTAATATGGCCGAGGAAATAGGTATCCTCTGCACGGAACAAAGTCTCACTAAAACTCCAAACCCCCATGGCTCCTTACAGTAATCATTTCGAATGTCTGGGGCATCTAGTATCCGGTCTGATACTGAGGCTATGTATCTGTTTATCTTCCTTGTGGACCCTGGTGTGCTCTTCTGGCTGTAGAGCACTTTGAGATTGTTCTGGTATCCTGGAAAAGAGGTAACATAATTATCAGCATAAATCAAGAAAAAAAAAATCAATGTTCTATGATTTCAAGCTAATAGGGCCAATGGAAATTTTGGGAAATGGGAGTCTCCATTTAGAGGGCACTAGCTGGATTTCTTTCAAAAGAGACACCAACGTTAACATAGCCAACAGGTAATACGTTAGAGAAGAATGTAAAAGACAATAGAGTTCATTTTCTAGGGCACTGAAGGTTTGCGTTATGCGAAAGTCATGTTTTGTTCTTTTTTGAACGAGCTGAACATAAACTAATTCAAATTAGCATCATGCCTTTATTCAGAAAATGCAAAAAAGGCAGCTTTTTCCAGTGTGGTTCTAAATAGCCACTTGAAACAAAAGAGAAACGAGTTTGTAAAAAAAAATCCATAGTTGTCACCTTGCTAAATGAACATCCCATTAAAACAAAACATAGAACAATGGAATAAATTTGAATGAACTGGATTATGGATCATTGCAGCAACACCAGTTTAGAAGCCAGCTACCCTGTTTCCCCGATTATAAGACACTGTCTTATATTTTTTAGAACACCAAAATTAGCACAAGGTCTTATTTTCA
>JANHFR010008164.1:29954-40936 GCA_032468015.1 Mimophis mahfalensis | reverse complement strand
AATGATCTGCCGGTGGAATTACGGACCACCCCGGATCTTAGCACCTTCCGCAAGGACTTAAAGACCTTCCTCTTTACGTCGGCTGGTCTGGACTGAGGGGTGGTGGTTTTTATTTATTTGTTTGTACGGGCATAGGCATTTAATTCTTTTTAACTTTTGTATTGTGTGTTTTTAATGCCCTGGAAACCGCCCTGAGTCTCCCGGGAAAGGGCGGTATATAAATGAAATTAATAAATAATAATAATAAATAAATGAATAAATAAATATATTTATACAACTATGTGTATATTTTTTGATCAAATTCAGTTTTGGAAATGAAATGAAATTATTTATTGTAAAATATCATTGCTTTTATATATTGACTGCTTGGTTGGTATTCTGTGACTTTTTACTCCTCTTCCCTGCATTATCAATGGATCTGTTCACTTACTGCTTTATACCATTGCATTAACTATCTATTCAATCAAAGCTCTGTACTTATCTGTTACTGCCATATTCAGTTATAACTTTCCATTTCTTTCCAAAGAGTCTCTCAACCTTACATTTCACTTCTTCTATGCTATGTCTTCCTTGCATAAACATGACATTTTAGCTCTAACATTACATAATTGCCCCAAGTTCCATTTATATGCCTAAGCATGTGTGGGTTCTCACCTCCATCACTGTGAGGTAGGCATTTCTGTTTTAGATTTATTATTTTATTAAAGATGCTCTATCATTCAGGTGCTTGGAAAATTAATAAAACTTAGCTGGCTTACATGAGCCTGTCCTTTAGCAGGACTTTTCTTTTTTCAGAAAAAAGAATCAGATAACTTGTTTATCTCCATAGTCCCCAGGCCAGGCAAAAAATAGAATATCATTAAAGAATCCCAAAGAGGGGAGTTAGAAAAAGGCACCTGAAAACAAAACAGAACAAAACAAAACAAAACAAAACAAAACATGGGTTTATTAACTAAAGTTATATAGATGTAATTTCTAGGAGTTAAGTTCAAGTTCAGGGAAACTTTATGGTACCAGAGCAGTCTTTGAGGCATTAGTTTCTTCCAACTAGGAGGAGAAAGTGGAAAGAACTATTCTGGAAAAGGAGACCGATTAGGTTTTCATCTTGACCTGAAAGTTCAATACCACAGCATCCTTCTACTGGTCCTTCTATAATATTTAAAGCTGGTAAAGTATTTTCAAAAGTTGAAAGCAATCCATTTCATTGTGATCTTTACAATGACTCAGCAAATTTCATCAGACTGCAAATGTTGTAGGAAGCTGAGGTTGACAGAGAACAGTTCACCTAAGATTATTTAGCCAATTTATGGCAGTTGTAAAATGTAAACTGGGGATTTATAACTCTTTATAATTACCAGGGCTATAATTTAGCCTGGGGATTCATAACTTGTCTCTTTAGCTTCTATGCAATAGACAAAGGCTAGCAAATGGTTTGAGAAGTATTTTGCTACAATTCTATAGTTTACATTTTGAGCAGTCTGCCTCAGCATGGCATCTTCCAGCTGGGCTGGGACAGCAATTGACAGAATGCCTAGGCCATTTAGTTGATTGGAATTTTGGATGTTGCAACCTGAACATATCAGAAGGCTTGCAGGTTGAGAGGATTGTTCAAAGATTCTAACCATTGCCAGGACACATCTGCATTAAGTAAGGTGCAGAGTAGTTAGATTTATGGTGTAGATATGTCATTAGACTTACCAGCTTACTGAAATTAGTTTAAAACATAGTGAATATTTTTCTTCTTTTTTATAAACGAGGAACTAAAGTGCCAGGCTGTTCTTTTTTGAAAATGCCTTGTCTAAAAAATTTAGCATGCTGTGCGTAGCCACTGCTTTATATAGAAATATATGGCAAACTTTACAAAGAAAAAGAAACAAGGAAAGTCACCCAGTAAGAGCCTCTAACTTTCCTTCTAATATCAAAAGAATCCAGAAAGGTTCTGACTTAACTTAGAAATCTGTATAAAAATAGATAAAGGAGAAAAAAAAAGCTTGCTTTAAAATACTATTATAAGGGAGAACATTGAAAAATTAAACCTGAACTTTTCTTCAGAGAACCATCTTTGGGAAATTATATCTGGTAGCAATATTAAGTTTTTTCAGAAGGAAAATGATTTTAGTCCAGATACAGTTTATTTGAAGAACTTCTAGAAGCATTTAAGCAAAAGACATTCTGCTCATATAATTTTATGTTATGTTTATGTATAAAACAGGAACTGTACTGTTGTGGTACAATTCTTGCTTGAAGTTGATTCTTTCAAAATGCAAAAATCAATTGTTAACATTATTAAATACCCAGCTGTTAAAAGAGATCCAAAGCTAGGATTCCTTGTTTATATAAGAAGCTTAATAGGTAGCTTTTCCTTTCAAAATTTTTCAAATATCGATCCCTTTTTATGAGGTCTGACAAAATTCGTGATGTGTTTCAGAAAGTTTGTAGTATAACCCCTCTAACTTTTCATTGATTAGAATCCTTTGGTGTATTCTTAATGATGATATGTCAAGGAAGCTGCTGGAGCAATTTCTAAGCACCAAGTTTTTGAAATTCTGTGAAAGTATTATTTCTGCTTAGTCTACTTTCGCTAGAAAGCTAAAGATGTGGTTGATCTTTAGCTTTTCTATAAAGTCTTATATAGAACCCTACAAATGTGGTTTGTGTTACTTACCATGCGCACAAATTAGTTGAATGGTTTGAGAACATGAAAATGTTATCAAGTAACCTTCTCAAATGATGAACTACAGAACTATTTTAGATGCAGGGGTGCTAGCTGAAAGTGATGTATTCTATCCTAGAATCTACATTTCTCAGTCAAAGCATTAAGAACTCACATCTGGATTAATTCTAAACCCTGTTTAGAATCTTTGATTAGCCAATATGACCATTGGCTATAGTGGCTGGGAATTTTGATAATTGTATCGCGATACATTTGGAAGGCAGCATATTAGAAAAACGAATGAAATATTACTAGACTGTCTTTGATTTCCCATTCCCCTGTCCTGCCTTTGCACTGTATTTTATTCATCCCAATATTTATTTTATTCATTAAAATAAAAGGCCTACCTAGTAGCATGCCTTCTCATGCTTTTTACTGACCTGTTTGTTACTTCTAGTAGATGCCACTCGTAATGATTTCTGCATGGATTTGTTCTGTGAAACACATGTCAGACTGGAGATGTGTATAGCATTAATATGGGAAAACTAAAAATGTATTTGTTTCCCTGACATTACAGATTAATACACAAAAGGGTGGGATTTTTTCTATTGAAGAATTCTTTCTCTCCACCAAGGGCATTTTTGTGTGGGGTATTATTTTTTATTTGTATTTTTTTTGGTTTACAAAAAGTTGTCCTCCGTTCATAATTCAGAGCTTTATAACAAAAGCAATGATGGCAACAAGTTCCATTAACAGGACATGAATTGACTCAATAAACTGAAGTAGAGTCTCAGCTATACAAAGGCACTAGATGGATCCAAAGTGGAAGAATTCAGTGCTTAATCTATTCTTGATGGATTTACACTTAAAGAAATAAGTGTATTTACTTGAGAGCAGATATTTTATGGGAAATGAAATAATGTCTTGAACTAACAAATAGACAAAAAAATGTAAAGGGCCAGATGCGCAGCTTGGAAGAAGGTGCATCTTATTTTAGGTTTATCACTATTGACCCAAGTGGCCTTGGAAGACTTTTTCCCAGCTTTAATTGATTTCTCAGCTGAAGATCTTCCAGGATAAGCCTTGGCGACAATTCACATTCTAATAACCTATAGACTGGTTTTGTATAAGCTTACTCTTGGAGAAGTACTTCAACAATTATATAAAATTTGGTAGTGAGAATGCTAGCCAGTTTATTTAGATAAAAGCATGTCACAACAATTCCAATTACCCCAAACAATGCCTCCACAGGAGCAAAGGTAATTTGCATATTTGAAGACCTGTGAAGATTTAATTTATAATATTGGGAAGTTGAATTAATTTTTGCATTTTCTGTGCAGTGTCACCTGTTTTCTGAAACCAAGCTAGAAAAAGAGCAGAATTTGTTAGATGATAGTCACACAATACATTATTCTCTGTGATATTTCAAAATTACCACCTATAAATCTTCTCAAGTTTGAAACTTTCAAATTCAGGGTTACTCTCAGCATTTTCAGCTAGCAAGATCAATACCATACTAAGGTACTTGAACGGGAATGTAATCAAATTAAGGGAGGACAGGAACTGGAAAGGGCTGGCATGTTCATGACTTAAATTGCAATCGGACAAATACAAAGTACAACAACAAGGTGATCTTGGGACTGGAAACTAATGTCAACAGAAATGAAATGTATTTGATATACATTTCATTTACATGTATAGGATATACAGGACAAGGAACAATGGATCGGAACTAATCAAGGAGTGAAGCAACCTGGAATTAAGGAGAAATAGTGAGGACAATTAACCAGTGGAAAAGCTTGCCTTCAGGAGTTGTGGGTGCTTCATCACTGGAAGTTTTTGAGAAGAGACTGGACAGACACTTGTCTAAAATGGTATAGGACATTGATGGTGAATGTTTTTCGGCTCCTGTGCTGAAAATGCATGCATGCAGTCTTGTGCATGCTCTTGCGTGCACTGCCCCTGCCCCTGCTCATGTGATGGCCTTGCCACCCCACGTGCATGCACATGTGGCCCTAAATTTAGCTACTGGTCTGTTTTAAACTCAGCTGATGGGCACACAAGTGCCCATCAGCTGTTTTTCTGGCTCTGGGGGTCACGCCAGCACGCACGCACTATCCTCTCTCCCTCCCGCATGTGCATGCCATCCCCAGGAAACCAGCCTGAGCAGGGGGGGGGGCAGACTAGAAGACCTCCAATGTCCTTTCCAATTCAGTTATTCCCTCTGACACCAAAAGGCTGTCTTCTGCTAAATTGGAGCCCATGCAGCGCACGGTTCCTCTCTGTGCGCAGAAATCATGGAATCAGAGTTCTCCTCCTGATGTTGCTTTTCCTTCCCCAATGCACAGGCAAGCAAAAGTGGGAGAAAGAAAGGCAACACAGTTCTTTTTCACTGACAATTAAGTGGGGGGGGGGAGAGAAAGATGGGAAACTAACATCTACTGTTGTTGCCGCTGGGAAGAGTCTTCTGCCTGGCGTAAACCCCACTGGCGAAGACCACGGATTACTTGCCAACCAGAGAGCTTTGCACGAGCCCCATCACCCCACAGACTGACCGGCTGGCCGTCAGTCACTCACTCTCTTCGTTTTGCTTCGCCTGGCATGCAAGGGCCCTGGGGATGGTGTGTGCACAAGTGGGGAGGGGGGAGAAAGGGGATAGCGCTCATTATCCCCGCTCCCCCACATGCCTTTGCATGCTATCCTGACCAAGAAAAATGCTGTTCAATGTTTTTTCAGCATTTTTCTTGGCTTGGGATAGAATGCAAAGGCATGGGAGGGTGGGAGAGGGGATATGCTCCCTCCTGCATGTGCATGTGCTATCCCCTGAGCTAAGTTCAGTGTTTGTGCGTGCATGCGGTGTGTGTGTGTGTCATGCCCACAAGGGCAGGGGAGTGTGTATGGGGGGGTCATGAGAGCTTGCGTGCCAGGCGGCATGGCTCCACATGCCACTTTCAGCACACGTGCCATGGGTTCGCCATCACGGGTATAGGATCTTCTGCTTGTGCAGCGGGTTGGACTAGAAGACCTCCAAGAACCTTTCCTTCTCTATTCTGATTGACTGATATGCTTTTTAAATTATCTGGCAGGATGAATCGAGATTCTTTGTCCCAGCATGCCTTTTTTTATTTGAAGTATGGTTTTCAGCATGCTCCTCAAAGGCCAACTGCTACCTTTGGATAGGAAAAGGTGCATCTCTGATTTATGGCAGTTTTGTCAGAGCTGAATCTTGTGGATTTGTCTAGCAGCAGATGACAGCTAGTTACAAAATATTGTACATTAGCTTCCATAGTTCCAAGACCTCTTATTATATGTGTGACCAGCCTATAACTCTTCTGATAACAATAGTTTTATAATATCAAGGACAGGTAACAGTTCAGGTATGTGTAAAGCATACTTGCACATTATTCCTACTCTCAGCCAGTATTTTGTCTGTGGATCCACTTATGTCTTGACTTTAAAAACATATGAAACTTTTGTATAAGTAGGACAAGCCAGGCAAAGTGAGAATGTTGTGCTTTTAAAACTAAATGAAAAATCGGAAGAGGATTTATTGGTGAGATTTCACTCATTTAACAAAACTGATTGCTTGTTGGAACATATGGTGGAAATACAGATAATACTCTACCCATTTATAAAGCAAGTTTCTTTCTTGCATCTCAGTTGTCTATATATTGGAATACTTCTCTGGCTTCAGGATGAGGCTCCATGTGGGGATATAAATCCCTGAAGGACCAGAGATGGTATTGCAGCCCAGATGAGCAGCCAGGCAGTGAGTTCTGGCCAGTGGAGTCTCTGTGGAATATAAAATAAAGTCAAGAAAACAATTGATGGCAGAGGGGCACAGCTGTCAGTGCTTTCATTATTTACCGGAAAGATTTAAAGTAGAATTTATGGTATTGAACATTGGAAGGCATTGGAGATTTTGAAACAGAATCATGTACAAATGATGAATGTTTTGTTGTTAAATAGTATAACCATATATTGAAATTTGAAAAAGAAGAGGAATAAGATAATGAAAAATAAAGAGGGTTAAAATTTTTGTAAAGATGGAACAATGGGAAAAATGTTGAAAGAAATTTAGTCTATGTTATAATCTTAAAGACAATTCTAATAAAAAGATGTACCATTGGTATATGATACCAGAAAAATTATTTAGAATATATAAAGATATTTTAAGTTTATGTTGGAAATAACAACAACAAAGGTCATTTTATCATGTTTGATCAATGTGCACGAAAACTACTAAATTGGGTTTCAAATACATACATTTATATTCAACTGAAACCAGAACTTTTCCTCTTGTGACTGATGGATAAGAAGTTTGGAAAAGGTCATTAAATATTGCTTTATATATGATAACTGCAATGATATTATTGTATGCACAATAACCTATGGTGAGAAATGGTTGGTAAAAATGAAATAGCCAGACTGAAAAATGAAATAGCCAAAGATAGAAATAGCCAAACTGACTTATTTGATTAGAGAAAAGACAATATCTACTATTTATTGGTGACCAGAAAACTGCCCGACTTTTTGCATAAAATGCATAAAAATGTATTTGTGATGATAGTTTTGAAGATTAGGTAGGAAAAATTAAAAAAGAAGAGAGAGGCCAATTCATACTTGTACTTTACATCTTTTTTCTTCCTTTTCTATTTTTGTTCTACTGTTTTTCTTTTTGCAAGTTTAGTTTTTCCTTTTTCCCTTTTCCCTTTTCTTTTTTATTCTCGTTTGTTTTGTTTTATTCTTCATCATCCCTTTAAAATTTTCATTAAAATTATATATTTATAAAGGAATACTTCTGATTACAAGTGTTAAGAGATAATGTAAATACATTCTTCATGGGAGATAATAATTTATTGCCACTGATATACTTCATCTACTTCATTAAACCTTGCAGTGACAATATGAATGCATATATTTATTGATTAGATTTAATGTCTTTACTTTCCTCCAGGAACTATAGATGGCAGACATTGTACTTCCTCTCTCCTCCAGTGTTTTCCTGCTCAATGACTTGTAAGGTAAAATGGATTCAGAGAATGGTTGGTTTGAGTTTTCATGGCTTGAAATAGGTCCCCTCAGTCCAGTGTCTTTAACCACCACACTTCTGGCTTCTCCTGCAAACTCTGTAATGCAATAGGAGGAGCAGTGCTTCAAAATAATGTGTAAAGTTTTCATCATGAGTAAATATGTTGCTCCAGGGAGTAGAAATTATTTTCTAACTGCACAACAAGGGGAGGATTTATACTGATCTATAATTGCATATTATGATCTGGCAGATGTATTGCCTACAGGATGTTTTTTCAGCAGTGCTATAAAACGAGTTTTGGAATTATATATACGTGTAAGCAAAGTTGCTTCTCTTGCCACAGGGGAGAGGAGGCTAGTACCAGTCAGGAAACATAAATATGATCCTTCTCTCATTAGCCTATCACTTTTATCACAGATTTGTACAGCTATGAATGATTAAGAATATTTAAATTAATTTCTTTCAATGAAAGGAGATGCATTATTTTCTGAATACACCCCCCAAAAGTTTTGTGTACCTATAAAATTAACCACAATTATTAATAATTTCTAACTAAAAGAAAGCTTCTTTAGAAACTTGGTGAATGATCATGCTTGCCCCAATTTTATGAAGAAAAACATAAAGTACATATTTTAAACAATAAACGAAAGTTCATTCTCCTCAGAATTTTACCATATTTTCCTTTATGGTAACTTTTCTTACTGTAGCAGATTAATTTGTTTATTTATTGATATATCCCTCCAGAATCCAAAGATTTTTAGTGGTTTACTGTTATAAAAGCATAAAAGTATACAGATAAAAACAAAACTGATTCAATCAATTGCAACATTGCCACAATCATAATGCCAACCAACAAGAAAACTTCAGCTTTTAAAGAGCTTTTGCAATAACTACCTTTTGAAATAGAGTCAAGATAGTCACCAGTCACATATCTGGGGGAAGCCAGTTTTATATGGTGGGAACAACTACTGAAAAACATCTTCTCCTGGCAGCACGCCAATCTTCTATTTATGGACTGGAGAATGCATTTCTCTATGGATATGAATAATTCTATTTGTGAGGCTTGGTTCTACTAGCAGGTACCTAACTATCATGTCATTAGGGCCTTTAAAGATCAAACATAGAAATAATTCAGTTGATATGGTTGATTCAGTTGACCCATCAGCATATAGTACAGCATTTGTTTATTAACTCTTTAATTTTGTGTACTTCTGTTCTTAATACCCTGTACACCACCCTGAGTCCAGTAGGAATAGGGCTGTATATAAGCCAAATAATTAATTAATTAATTAATTAATTAATTAATTAATTAATTAATTTTGTAGTGGTTGAAGCTTCTGAGTAATCTCCAAAGGTACCACATAGTGTACATTACGACCATCAGTAATAATAATGACATGATTTCCCATTGCCAGTTTCACCTATCCCCATAAGGCTAAAAGTTGCATGAAGAACCCCATTGCCATGATTTTCCCTTGTTCATTCAGCAGTAGCTGTGAATCCCCAAGGAGGCCTAAATCAGTAGTCAGGTCCTTCAAGAGTTTAGATGACACCTTGGCAACAGAGATCTCTCAACACATAGCAATACAATTTGTACGGATTCTTCATCAGGTTATTCTCATAACTAGACTCTCTAAAATCATCAAAAAGCATTTTTAACTCAGCCTGAGGTGGTGCTATATAACTATCTTCAGATTACTGGTAATATTTTAATCCCTATCAGGCACTTCAGAAAGACATCCTGCTTGATACCATTCAAAGTTACCGACAGGTAAAGCAGGACTTGGAGGTTAAAAGTAAAAAGGTAAAGATTTCCCATGTTCATTCTTGTCTAACTCTAGGGGGTGCTAATCTCCTTTTCCAGTGTTGCCCGAAGACATTGCTGTGATCATATGGCCAGCATGACTATACTCGAAGGTGCATAGAATGCTATTACCTTTCTACTGAAGTGTTGCCTACTTATCTGTTTGCATTTGCATGAGGGGTGGGATTCAACCGGTGTAACAATGGGTTTGATTAGTACGCACTTTGTCCACACATCCACCAAATGTGTAGTTTATGTGCATGTCCAGTGTTTGAAAATCACCCATTTTTAGTTCTAGTACTTACCTTCTACTGCAGCCGTGGTGAGTAAAACAGCTGAGGCATGGCAATCTGCTGTGCCACATGAATCAGCTGAGCTGCAAAATATGGAAATAAAAGGCAGACTAGGGCAGGGGCAGGTGGGCAGGACCAGATGATCATTAAAACTACTGGTTCACCTGAACCAGTCCGAACCAGTAGAATTCACCTCTGATTTGCATGCTTTCCAATGGCTAGGTTGGCAGGAGATGGGGCAAGAATGGGAGCTCACCCTATCACATAATGCTTGGGGCTCAAACTTCCAACCTTCCAGTCAACAAACCCATTACCTTAATGTCTAGGGAACCATGCCCCTTTTCTTAGGTTAGATTTTATATTTCATGAAATGATCACCCCCATGTCTGCTTAGTAAATCTCTGTTTCTCATAATCTATTTGTACATAGTTTAAATCCTTAGTACAGTTTCTGAAACATTCTTTAGCTTTCTTTCTTCATAAGTTGTTTTTAACTTATATTCTTACTAAATTCTATCTTACCCCAGCCATTCTAGATAAGATATAAATATAAAGTCTGTTGGGAGCAAGTAATTTTATTTGAAAGAAAATGAAAATTGTTTGCTGCTGCTGCCTTCTAGCAGGATTTTACAATTTCCTAGTCTAGACTACAACTCCGCATTTTCTGGATTGTTCCCAACCCAACTATTAACAACAATCAACCCTCGTTATTGATAGTTTTCATGAAACTGGATTAGTTGTGATTGGTATATCAAAACCTTCAAACCTGTTAACTCTTGTAGTGTCAAAGCTGAAATGGTTGAAAAATTTATAGAAAAGAAACTGATATCCTCTTAAGGAGCTATATGAAAGAACAAAAATGACAAACGATTTGCGTTTTATATATATATATAAATATATTTGCCTTCTACTTACAATTACGGTAAGTAATTGACAATATTGAGTCTCTTCACGCCAGGAGAGTCAAAAGATCACCCTGAATTCTCAGTGTGATGCCGATATATGTCAGTACACTTGACAGTGTCCCTTTGGTATTTGCAGACTCCATGCCAGATGAATTTTATCTTTTAAATACTTGTGATAAAAAAAATAAATCTGTGTAGTACAAATGCCAGCATGTCTATACAGAGTCGGCCTCCTCCGGGTGCCGTCGGCCAGACAATGTCGGCTGGCGACACCCAGGGGGAGGGCCTTCTCTGTG
>JANHFR010008164.1:12760-29854 GCA_032468015.1 Mimophis mahfalensis | reverse complement strand
CTGCCCTGTACACCGCCCTGAGTCCCTTGGGAGAAGGGCGGTATAAAAATTTAATAAATAAATAAATAAATAAATAATAAATAAATGTCCATTATGTCTATGCAGACCACATTCTTAGAAAATAAGGCAGAGGGTTTATGCAATACAATTGTTTTTATAGAGCTGTAGTTATTTCTCCCAAAATTAAAATAAGTTGAAGTTAGAGATTGGGTAATACAGGGAGAGGTGATAGATGAATATACTGGTGAGCAGCATCAAAAGTTTGAACAGCTTGGTAACCATTTTGAGAGAGTTTGTATAACATGTACTCAGAATTCCAAATATGTCCACTAGCCCAGGGGTCTTCAATCCTCGGTCTGTGGACCAGCACCAATCAGCAGTATGCCAGCAATCGGGCTGCGCAAAGCGAAGCCCCATCTGTGGGATGTAGGCAGCATGTAAAACCATGCCCTCTCCAGTTTGTGGTAAAACCTCTCTCCACGGAACTAGTCCCTAGTGCCAAAAAGGTTGGGGGCTGCTATGGGAATCATGCATTTTAAATTAATATGCTGTATTTCCTTGACAGTAATCACGATGATCTTATTGGAGAAAGTCAACAGGAAGCTAGAAATCCAATTGATTTCCTTAGTAGTTTAGAATCCACCTTCTGCCAAACGTCTTATGATAAGCTCTTTTTGACTTTTTCTTTACCACTGGTACAATTTGGCAGCATTTTTCTAAACAGGCAATCTGTTTGTTTGTTTGTTTTTTTAAAAAAACTTGCTGTGTGCTATCTTATTGCTTGAAAGGCAATAACCACTACTGGGAAAATATTGGCACTGTTTGGCTCATGCCCAGTAGAAACCAAAGAACTCTCCCTTCTAATTTCAAAATACTATTGCTTGCATGTTCTTCAACTGCCTGTGGAATTTAAAACCAACCCATTTTTCACTTCGAAAGTTAACTCAGAATCTCTCAGTATAATCAATAAATGCAAATACATTTTTTCCCTCTTGGGGAGGCCACACTGTTGTTTGTCTTGATATTTCAGAAGTATAAAAGATCTTTTTTTCCAGGTCCTTACAGATATGATCAATGTTTTATCAAATATTCTATTTCTAAAGAAACAAAATATTTTTGTTTGATATTTAGTCAACAAGGGAAAGGAACTCATTGTCTGATAATGGAGTACGAAAAGAGGACCATACGGTAGCATCCACCAGCAGACATAATAACACTTGTAATGGAAGAAGGCTTTATCCTTGTAGCTCGGGATAGTATTATTAGGAGTCCCTTTTAGAATTTTTAAATATCTGTGGAACACATATTTTGAATCCATAGGTCTCCATCCTCAGGAAGATAATTTCCTGATTCCATTATCTGTTAAAATAAATTTACATTATAATTTTGCATTAAAGCAATTACAAAAGAAATTACATTTTCCAGGGGGGAAAATGAATGTCCTCCAGTTTCTGAGCACTCTTTCAAGTCTGTAAAAGCAAAAAATCTAGTTGATGAGGAAATACAGAAACAGAAGGGAAATATTTATTAAAAGTAAGCTCTTAATAAAGTCATAAAGGAAACAATGTATGATTCAGAGGCAAAGCAAAACAAAAATCAATAGCTTTGTTCATATGTAGAAAATTTATAATTCAGAAGATAGTACTTCCAGAAACTGAGATATCCTTTTAATTAGACTAGAAATACAGGATCTTCAATTTAAAATGTCTTCCTGAGGCACCAGTTGGGAGAATAAGCATTCTACCCCCCCCCCCTGACTTTTCGGCAATACCTTTTGATTCAGCTCATAAAATCTATATGATGCACAGAAGTCATTCCACAAAGGCAGTGAGCAAAGGATTTTACATCTAACTAAAAATTAGCCATTAGAGGGAAAAATCATCACCTTGGAGTCATGTTATTGTAATAAGGTTTATTTCTAGTGCCAGTATTTAAATTGCCCTAGCATTTAGGGGGAAAATGATGCCTCAAGAATGTAATAATTTAGGAAGCATGAATGAGCAGACTCAAATGTTTTTATGAATTTTACATAGATAGTAGAATATTTAGTGTTAGAGATATTGACCATACTGCTAATTGAATATGATAAATATTACAAGCATTGTATTGTACATGTCTTTGCCCAAGACCTCCGACCTATTTTACTAAGTCTGGCAGATAAGCAAGAAGTGATTATGATCTTTGCTTGAGTATTTTCGCTCAACGGAAGATCAATTTCCTTTTCTTTCACAACTCAAGATTTTTTGCAAGCTTGATTCTGTGAAAGAAGAAAACTTGAATCCTGAAAGTAATGTAATTAATTGTCCTTTGGGTGAAAACACTCAAGCCAAGACAGGTTTATGACCAAAGGAACTAAAATTTAAGTAAAATCCCTGTATGTATACATTAGCTCCATTAGCTCTTGTGAATCCAACAAAGTCTAAGATCATTGCTTCACGGGAAGAAGGATTTTTCTACAAAGAGGAACTCCTTAGAAAATATACAGTCCCATTCTGGCTTACTAAAGATGTATCATTTATTTTTATCACAATTCTGTATTTTTAGATGTGTAACTTTGGCATTCAGGAAGAACATTAGATACTGGTCACTCCCAACTTTGGCACCTAAGAATTAAGAAGATTTAGAAATTAAATACACAGTGGCTTAATTGAAAATAAGTATGCTGAAAGAATTAAATGTGCACTTGAAAAGCTCTAAGGCAGGCAGTCAATATATTAACCAAAAACAATGATACCTTATTTTCACAACAAAACAATTTAACTACCAAGCCAAATGTATTAAAATAAGCATGTGGTCAGTTAGGGCATATAGGCACAAAATAATGTTTCCAGGTATTCCTGAACTTTATCTCTCAGAATGCTAGTTAGGTTTGCTGGGAATTACAGTTCCCAGAAATATCTTAAGGGGAATATACTATGTCCCATTAACATGTAGTGAACATGAATTTTGTATTTGTCTCTGTATGAGGAAAAGAAAAGAGAATTCATGGATGTTGGTGGAAAAAAGAGGTCTGGAGACTGATCATACGAGCGGTATTGGCAAAATCGGATTGCTTTTGCTCCTGATTTAGTCATGGACTTAAATATTAATTCCTGACCAAATTATCCTGGTCACCTCTTAAAGTCTTTGGTCTGAAACATAAACATTGTTTTTTGTGTGAAATCTAGGGAAATATATGAGATTAGGTCTGGAGAGCAAAAGCGCACAGAAGAGAGGTGATTACCCTTTGATATTTACAGTTTGCTGTGGGTACTAGATCAAGATGAAAGCCTTTTGATGTGCTTTTCTTAAATGGTAAAGAAGATTCTCTTTTCAGACTACTATATCAAATTACTATTAGAGTAACTGGCAATTTAATACTTTCTTGAAAGAGAAAAATGTTAGAGAACATATTAACAAAACTTCAGACACATTAAAATGTCTTGGGAGTCTTTTCAGAAACAGTTGAAATTTGTCTTTTGTTCAATTGTTAGTATGAGATATGAAAAAACATAATCCATATGTAAGGCGAATCATAGATTCATAGAAATGGTACATGCTATGTAAGTATCAAGTGCAAAAATCCAATTAAAGGTTTCCCAATTGATGGCTGCCTAGCTACTGCTTGAACTCATTCAAAGGTTGTTCAGTATCTTACTCAGTTATAATAGTTCAATTGCTGAAAATCTTCCTACTATTATGATAGTTTTCTTTGTTTTCAAGGTTGAAATCAGCTTTCCTGTAATTTAAATATACTACTTCATATCTTACCGTTGTGAGGTCTTGAATATATTGACTTCCTTTTGTGTGACACTCCTTCAGGTGCTAGAAAACTGCTGTCATGTCTACCTACATTTTCTCTCTGTCTCTCTAAGTTAAACATAACCAGCTGTCTTCATATAGGAGGTAGTTTCGAGGACCTTCAGTGGGACATATTGCTCATCTACCTATGAAAAACAAATTGGCTAGAGTAAGTTGATTATTCCATGAAGAAGGCTGACTAATCTTACATTCTGTTCAGGGACTGCTTTCATTATGAGCACTCTGTTGGTTTCAGCCTAGCAAGATGAAATTGAAGATGTAGAGATATTTGCAAGGTTATCTGCAGGGTATAGTAAAAATATCAAGATAGCAGCTGTGACAGTGTGATTGAAGCATAGTCTGTTTTTTATGAATTCTACGCATGACTCACATAAAAATCAGGCAAAGCCTTGATTAAACCATCATGGGTGCCATTTTGACTGTTTTCATTATACTCTGAAGAAAACCTTGTAAATCTATGCCTCTCCGTTGACTCCCTTATTCTGCTTTTGATTTTTTTCCACAGTTGGTTACAAAAAGATGGAACAGATGTAGATCAAATGTCTAATCTGAGTCCTCTTCAAGTTAAGGCTTGGACAAGGTTAGTGGGGATTAGGGAGTTTATGAACTTTCAGTTCCTTAATTTCTCCCATCTCATTTCTGTCCTTGTGTCCAATAGGCCAATTTGACCAGTTTTCCAGCTACATAAAGAAATCAGCCACAAAGGTTAGTGAGGAACAAACACTGGCTGTGATGTCATAAAAGAAATCTGAAAATCATGTGGCTCCTAGCATGCTGTTTCTGACACCCTAAAATTGCATCCTAAGATATCAATGGAATGCATTTAAAATGAATTAAGTTCTATGAGCTAATAAATTTATAAAACCTCCAGCAGTAATATTTTATTAGTGTTTATTATTTATTACAGAAATTATTGTACTTACAAATCATCACACTGTTACAGTTCTTCAGAGTCTCTTTCTTCAGTACAGCTATGACAATGGTTTTTGATTATTTTAAAACTTAGATTCCATATGCAAAACACAACAAATAAACAATACATAGCGCCCTTGTTCAGAACATGTCAGTATTTGAATAGAGTAGATGGCAAAGTTTTAGTATATAAAATATCAGTAATAGCATAAACAATATTTACAGGCCAAAATACATTTCTGTGAAAAATTATTAAACAAAAGAAAGAAAACCACAGCTATGTCTGTAGCCTGGCTGCAATGGTAATACAGTTAAGAGCTCTTAGTCCAATCAAGGCCTATGAAGACATTCAGGAAAACTGAATGCAGAAAAATGTTCTGCTATTTTGATAGCAAATAGAAGCCTATTGAAATGAATTACTGATGTAAAGTTTTTTTTTCCCTAAAGTCCTCTTGATCAGTAACATAGCATTTTTCTAGGATATTAATTGGCAATTCAAGATGGCAATTCAAAACACTTTTTTCCTCACAATGATTCATAGACATATCTGTGGCACAGATTACTTCAATCTTCCCTTTTCTAATTCTGCAGACTTCTAGTGCACATTTCTCAGTGTCACCAGTCTTTTTCTGCTTCGCTGACTTAATATCTCCACTTTCAAGTGCTAATCATCATCATCATCATCATCATCATCATCATCATCATCATCATCACCATCACCACCATCATCATCATCATCAAATGGTTGTGAGTGAGTCTTTGTGGCCCTCTCTCTGCAAAATGCTATTTTAAAGTAAGAAATGGTCTTTAGGAAATTGAAATTCAAATCACAATGTGGCATAATTAAAATCAACAAGAAACAAAGTTTACACGAACTTTGTACAAGTATTGACAGCAAAAGCATGTAATATTGAGCAGTGCCTATATCCAGCGGATTATATCGAAAGGAAAGATTCTAGCATTAGTATAGGTATGAAACAGCAAACATTTTACTTGGCCACAGACACAAAGTGTGACTACATTTCTACTCAGGTATCACAGAGTTAAATAAAAAGAGAGCGAATCATTTTGTTGATTAGGGTTGGAAATGGTTTTCTGGAAAATGCATACCTTTTTAGTTGGATTTGACATACATGACAGCACTTTAAGTAAATCAGAACTATACAATCAATATCACTATTAATTTAATATACTCCTGAACTCAAGGCAAGTTTTTTTACAATGGCCTCCATTGCAAAGAATCCTGAAGGCATAAATTCTGTTGTTTCCATGCATGCTTAGCATACTGTTGGCCTTCTTTCCCCTGCCAGATTTACATATAGCTGAACTGTTCAGCCCAAATCAACAATTCACTATGTCTGGTTAGCTCCAGGATCATCCTAAATTTTTTCTGAGCTCTTTGAGTCAACGGAAGGAGAAGACCAAGAGGAAGAGGAAGATGACTGTTTCCATGGAGGGTGATGTGGTCATTGTGACATAATCACACAAAATTTTATACTTCAGGGAACTGTACAATAGAATAGATTAAATAAAATTTAAAGGGAGCATAATTTGAGGTTTCTGGGCTCATACTGTGTGCAGTATGTCTTATGAAAAATAAGGAGAAAAAGTATCTCATGAGAATGAAGATATATAAACATCTAACTTCTATTTGTTGAGACTTTAACCTGGAAAATAACTTATATTACAGTTATTAAGGGTGTTAGTAATAATAAGAAACACAATTATTTTTTAAGCAGTACTCAAAGTAATGAATACATCAGCACAAGCACTTTTCAGTCAACAGAATTACTGAGACATTTTCCTTCTTGTATTTATACTGTCCAATAGTTAGAGGTCATGAATTTGATAGTAGCTGAGGCTTGGAACATAGAATTCACTATGCCTTAAAGAGTTAGGGTCTTAAAAACTCTTGTTTTGAATTAATTTTAGATTTTGGATTTGGATTTCTGAATTTCAAAGAACAAACTTTACTACATATCTTTTCTACAGTCATTGCCAGCTACTCTCTCATGCCAGCAAACTGCTTATGAGTCTACATGTTCAACATCTAAGAGATTTCTATCTCCTTGCCCAGACTACCATGATACAAGAATACATTGTATTATATGCCCCTCTTAAATACAATGACATATGCTAGAAAAGAACTAATAAAAGCCAAGAGGTCTTGATAAATGTAAGGAAGCAGAGATGCTTCCTGGCTTGTATTGGAACTGTTTAGAAACCTTAGAAATATAGGACTAGGTTTAAATCCAACAGAAGATATGGCTCAAGCCATATCTGGAGTCAATTTATGGAGTCAAATTGTTCCTTTTTCTATTTTCATGACAAAGTAGCTAGACTTAACAGTTTTAGAACCTGACACAGAAAGCATTTTTATCTATAAAAAATCAGGCATAAGCAGAAATGTATTCTATATCCTAATTGCATACACATATAAATGCATATTGCATAGAATAATTGATAGTAATGTTGGCACTCCTGGTAAGAATTGAAGGCTAAATTTTGGAAGGAACAATTATGTTAATCAACCAGGATCTTAGTATAGATAGTTGTCGTGGCTCTAGATCTTTCTCCAGTTCCAACACACATTGATATTGTTACTATTTTGTTGACTTGTTTATTGTTTACCGTATTTATTCCAACTTTTGTACAATATCTGAGGAAGCGCTGCTAAGCCCAAATCTCACTTAAAATAATTTTAAAGTAATGTGGCCTATAGAAAATGTTTGATGTTGTGACAGGATCATTATTTCTATTCTAGAGAACAGAATTCACCACTTTTCCTGCCCTTCAAACAGAGTTTTAAAGACAGAAATATAGTCACGTATAATGTAAAGAAGGTATATTGGAATTATTGTAGACCACAAGTACATTTAACATAGATATTTAAAAGCATTTCATGAGAAGATATCATGTTAGCTGAAGAGCATATTACATTGTGTATGACTGCAAAAATTGTATAAAATACAGAGCACGTTCCCTTTTTTTTGCTTCCTGGGTCCTCCAATTAAATATTTATCACCTGAATGGAGTTTCACACTGATTCTAATTAGGTACACAGAAAGGGCACAGTGGACAAATTATATAGCCCCTTGTAATAGATAAACTGAGCAAATGTTAATTGCTTATACTAGACAACAAAATATTTTTTGATTGTGGCAGTGTTACATGAAGTACAAATAGTATAACTGCATCTTACTGATTTAATAAGAAGAATGAGAAAGGTGAAGGGTAATGATAAAATGCAAACTACATTAACATTGTCATATAAATTTAATGCATTGCCTGTGTAAAATAATAATTGCTTTTCAATGGTATTTTGGTATACTTCATGAAATTGCTGGTTAATGTTGATCAGATATTATGACATGTACTTTTCATTTAGTTCCTGTGAGTTTTTCTTTTTAGAAGAAAGCAGGTAACACCTAGATATGTCTTGTCAGAGGAGTACAGCATAAAAGTTGATGGAATCGTCCAACATATGAATTTAAGTGTTTCTTTTTTTACATACTCACTAAATTAAGCCTAAAGCTTAAAATATTCTCAAACGATTATGAGTGATTTTTCAATATGGGTTTGAAATATTTTGGATACTTTCAAGAAAGAGAATTTAATATTCTTTGCATTTGCTTAATTCTAGAAGAAATTTTCTGTCTAGAATCTGATATAGGGCTAGTAGAAGGAATTGTTGGTATTTGTGGAGTAATATTGATTTTCTTGGGTATTGTAAGGTTGTCTCGCATCACGATGTTATTACTCCATGCACTAAGGTAAAATCACTTTTTTTTCCAGATAGAATGACTTGATTACTATGGATTTTTTAAAAAAAAATTCTTAAATTTTGTTTGAATAGAAGAGATTTTATATTATGAACTGTTTTACTATATTCAATAGGACAAAGTATTTGATTTAGCTGGATTGTAACTTAATTTCTGAAAATAGCCATCAATCATTAGTGCTTTATCCTGATATATAAGGTATATAAGGAAACCCCTAAAAGCAAATAAAACAAAACATTATACAGAAAAGGATGCGCATGTCAGAACTCCCAACAGCAACAATGGTTGCCCATCATGTTGTACTTTATGCTTTTGTCCTAAATGTATCAGATAGTACCTAGAATTAGTATACTAATCTGAGTATACATTTTTTTGCAAATGGTTGCAGTAATTTTTGTACACATGCATATCATATATGTAAATCAAAAGCAATTTTTTACATTATACTATTTAAAACTGTACACAGAAATTATTTTTACCATGAAAACAGCTTTTTAGTGATATGAATTATTGGCATTTTCAGGAAATATAAATTGGAATTCTTTGTAATGCTTAATTCTGCTGAAGTTGTAGTATGTAGATTTTCAATGGTATTTTAAGGATTGAGGTAAAAATACTCATATTAGCCTTCTTCCATCTAATTAATAGTAGGATTGTAATTTCTTACCATACTATGAAACACATTAATTTTCTTGAAAGTGTAAAAAGACCCATTTACAAAAAAACATGGAAAATATTTTTTAAAATAGGTATTAGAGAGTAAATACTACATAGCAGGTTTCATTAAAAGTTGACATTTCTTTCATATTTTTATCCCATAATGTAGCATCATAAGCAGAAGCTGCACTTCAGATTTTTTAAAAAATTATTTTTTAGATTAAAGGAAGCATATTTCTCCTGGTAGTTTGATGAAAACGATTGTAGTAGCAGCAGTAAAGAAAGTGAATATTCATCCTCTGGATCACATTCCATATAGTACATACAAAAATGTATAAAGGAAAATTCCTGCATACATCCATAAAACAGTGAGTTTGCTGGCATATAAATCCTAATAAGCTCAATCATCTATTTGTGAGGGGTATTAAGGAATGGATTGATTCCATGTCTTTTCTTTCATTTGTCTTCTAACATGGTGTCAAAGGGTAATTGACTGCGTGGAGCTAAAATAAGACATGAATGGAGCCAGAACTTTCAAAAAAGTAAGGATTCACTTTTATGGCATATCTATTTTTCTCTCTCTCTATCTCCCCACTCCATCTCTCATATTCTTTTTCTCTTTTTGACCATCTTTTTTTTTCTCATCCAGGCATGCAATGGCAGGAGGTGTACAAGTACTTGTTTCCGGAGAGCTGAACTGGTATCTTGCAGAAAGCTGTTCTATTTACTTCATATGGTCTAACATGGAATTGAACAGTCCTTTTCAAGTTGGGGACATATTGCACTTGGATGGTAAAGCAATGGGCAGTTATAAAATGCAACTGAGATAGAAAGAAATAAATGTTTAACCTTAACTTGCAGTGGATAATTTTTCAAAGGATAAGTTTATGTTAAATATTCCAAAAGATAGTCCAAAGGTTCCAGCAAATTACGCCACCAAAATTTGTTATTGACTGAGGAAGGAAGTTATGACAGCCGCATGCTACCACTGATTGCCCATCCAGATGTACCTGGTGAGGCACCTGCATCAGAGCTTTTCTTTTAATACAATATAGGCAATAGATCACATGAAGAATCTGTGCCCATACAGATGTTTCTGACATCAGTTGTCTACATCCTTTATTGCTAACCATGCTGCCTAGTGTTACAGTATAGAAGATTACAGCACAGGTAATGGTTCCTCATTCTAGCTCTACAACATCAAGTCAATAACAATTTTTCACATGGCCACCTAAAAGTTTTCTCTCTTTTTAATTCACCAGGCATTTGCAACATGACAAAATTGGAAGTAACATAGTAAAGAAATACACGAGCAGGGAAACTATTCTGTAGTGTTTTAAAATAAATGGGGTAGTAGTTCTATTTATTGCTGAATTGTTAAAAGAACTACTGTATAATGATACATTAAAGACATCATATGCTTTCTACAATCTAATTAAAAGAAATAAAGAAATTCAAGCATGCTATGATTCCTTGACCAGAATTGGATCAAACTAGCAATTTGGTTTATAATATTCACAGATTCCCTATAGCTATAAATTATTGGCATGTGAATGAAATCTAATTGTTTAAAGGAACACAGAAGATCAAGAAGACAACAGTCCAATATTTGACAAGTAAAAGAAAAAATGCCAACATATTAATGTCTAACTTTATGACATTCTTAGCTGTACCTATCACAATAACTTAACCTACTTAAATCTTCTGTCTTCATCCTTTTTTCATTTTGAGTAGTTGAGATGTTATGAAAACAAACGAACAAAAAACCCTCCAGACAGTGGAGACAATGTGTATGAACTGATGCTTGCTGATAGCCAGTCCCAGATTAATACTTAGCACTTAAACTAACATATCACATAATATTAGAGCCATAGAATTTAGAGACCAATTTAAGTTTGCTTTCACTTGGATAAGGCTGAAGGTATATAAGATGGTGACCAGAAATTGCATAGTTACTGTAGTGTAATACAGCTATGACACAAAATGCCACAAAACTGCAAGGCTGGAAATTTTAAAGAACCAAGAACTTGATGCTTGAGTACCCAGATTTCTGTCCCCTTTATAAATGGAAAATGTTTTTATTGTGGTTGTGGTTGTGGTGTCCGTCTTTTCCATTATTAGTATGGTTTCATTTTTGTCTCCTGATTTCACACTAAAAATATCTGAAAAGAAACACAAAGAAAATAAATGTTACTTATTTGGAAAACCATGTCAATAAAAATAATGATGATTTTTATGGTTCCAATAGTTGCACATCTGAAAATAAGACCTGCAGTATAATCTACCATTTATGTTCTCTCAATAATTTAATTCAATTTATAAGCAGGTTCAGGCCTAAGATTGTTAGTAATTTGATAGTAAATTTTATAGAATCCATAATGACTTTCTGTTGAATAAACTGGAGTGTGAAATCTACATAAATTGTAGAACAAAACACTCTGTCCTGTGAGTCAGAAAAAATAAAATAGAATCCGCCATATATCTTATATCTGATTGATTAGTTTTTTAAAGAGTACATATGAATAGTTTAATAATTGGCTTAATAATAATCTAATTAGCTAAAATTAATGGAACAGTCACATTGGCATTTCACTTTGTAACATATTCACATTTCAGTAAAGATGAGATTGATTTCATTGAACTTCAATGCAACTGATTGCAGGGTATTTTTACTCAAAAGAATAAAATCAAATAAACATTGCCAATTAAAAAAAACCTGAATATCCCCCCTCAATTGAGCTATTTTTTCATTACTATTATCCTAAAATTTAGTCCTTTAAACTCCCTAAACTATCAAATTGTGTGCTCCCAACTATTTTTGTGACATCATGTCATCACCATAGACCATAAGTTGTTAATATTGTTGTTCTTTCACTATTGCATTTAGTAATAAATAGCTCTTTAACTAATTATTGAACGTTATGACGATAAAGGATACCAAATTAATTTTATGTAACATAAATTAAAACAACCTACCAAAGCTTGTCAACCTCTTTTCTATCAAAGCTTGCCTACCCATCCACTTTCGTAATATATCACTAGCAAGCCATTCATCCCTTCATCTGAGACAAGTTTTCAGAACACTAACTATTGTTTGATATGTTGTTAAATCAGGTTTCTATGTCTCACGAGAAATTGCCAGAGGTTGTAAGCCCTTTGTTCCACTATAGTCTTAGACTGAAAACTCCTCAGTGCTGGAAACATTCAGAAATCATAAACAATATTAATATAATGTATATTCATCTAATCAGAAAGGGGACTGAAAAGGGGTGAACACAAAAAGCAAAATGTGAATACACAATAAAAGAGGAAAGGAAAGAACAGGGGAAAAGGTAAAGGAAACAAGAGAAGAGTATAAAAACATTTGACTGATGGAAATGAGGTGAGCAGAAGAAATCTTAGACAAACTGAACAGCAGAAGGCAAGTCATATTGCTCAGAAAAGTGAAATAGGGTAAGGGCATGAAAACAAATGAAAGTGGCAGCCTTGGAGATGGTTGGATGATAAAGGAGGCAGGGATGGGAGGGGAACCAGATTCTGTTCTTTTGCCTTGAGAGATGTCTAAATAGACCTATGCTGACAATATATTTACAATGGCTTTGAAAAATATATGGGAATGAAGAGAGGAAGAACTACATTTTGCCTTTGTGATCTAAACTGAAAGGACTGCTATGTCCCTTTTATGTCCTTAAAGAATAATGTTTCAATTAGCTTTCCTTGGAGATATTTTTCTCAGCTGCTGCCTTACTTCCATGAAATAGCATTCTCTGAAATCTGAATGGCTCCTCCTAGACTGGGTTTCCATGAGCCCATTAAAACAAGGTTATTCCATCAGGCCTTGGGGTTAGAAAGTTGTGAGCTTGTTCTCTCCAATAGTGGAAGGTGGATTCAATTTATTAATATGATTCATAGTGCCAGTGTTGTTTTGCTATTATTTATATGCTCTGCTTTTATTACATAGTTTTAACCTGACTCAAGGAATAGAGATGTATGCTACCCGGAGTTGTTTGCAATTACAACTGACTAGAAACTCAGTAAAGCAAATATTTTAAATTCCTAAAACAACAACAAAAATATGAGGTAGCAAGAATACAGAACACATTAGTAGAATTAAAACAGAGGTCTCATTGTACAAATAGATTTTAAATCTATTCTAATATTTAACCTATCTTCTCTGAGTTAGTCGCATAAGCTAATTTTTGTAACTGTGGCACCATAATAAGAGACTAACAGTAGATCTGAGTCCTCTCGCAGATACATAAGAGCCATGGTAGTGCAGCGAGTAGAATGCTGTAGGTAGTACTTAGCTGCCAGCTGCCTGTAATTAGGCAGTTAAAATCTCACCAGGCTCAAGGTTGACTCAGCCTTCCATCCTTCTGAAGTGGGTAAAATGAGGACTCAGATTGTTGGCAGCAATATGCTGACTCTGTAAACCACTTAGGGAGGGTTAAAAGACCCGATAAGCAGTATATAAATCTAAGTGCTATTGCTATAAGGGAGAGAGTATTCCATCAAGTATTCACATCTTAAACTACGGCTGGATTTCTATGTCATGACAAACATTATGAATTTGATTGCTTGATATGAAAGAAGCCAATAGAATTATATGAATATAAACTCTTGCTAGATTGTCCAATTTCCCACTCCAGCATTTTCTCATTAGCGAACCTCAAAGTGAGATGATCTGGAGCATATAGCTAAATTCCACTGTTGAGATTACTAGTGCGTGAATTACTGCTACCAGTGAAACTCATCTGATTGCAATAAAGTTGTGTAAGCCAGGAAAGTTTAAAATGTTAAGCTAAACAGTTAACTGTATAATGGAAACAAGAACTAAAGAACAAGAACTTTCTCCCCATGAGATATTGTCTGTCTTGAGTAGAAGGATATGGGTATAAGGCTGGTAGCAGAGAGAAAAACTAAAAATTTCCCCCATGAAGAGGTGGCCCATTGAATTCAGTTAAGGTGAATCATGGTCTGGAGAGCAGAGAGAAAAGCAAAGAGAAATAATTTGAAAAATGAAGACAGAATGTTGCATGCAAAGACACAGTAAACATATTTTCCAAGGAACTTATAACTGTTCTTTGTGGCTCTTGAAAAACACCTCTATGGTTCCCACCCTGAAGATATCCTGTTTCTCCAAGAATGGGCAGCCCCACTTTTATTTACCCAAAATAAAACTGGAACACTCAAGACTTTTTTCAGCTTCTCTGACAATTATCATCTAATCGTGTCTCCCATAGTAGTTGGAAATCATGTTTGGATTTCTACAAGGTGTGTTCCTTCCTCATACCTATCTGAGAAACTAGATTCCCTCTGACAAGCCAACCTTGTAGCTTTTTTATTGCCACACTAAGGATACACTGTGTTTTCCACCATTTCTTTCTGGTATAAGAATGCACTCTTGCTCTTTGTGCACCATTGTTATGTCAGCTTCTCTTATTTCAGGGGGAAATGGGGAAGATTTGAGGTAGAGTACATTCTAGACACTTAGCAAGCTTAACTATTAGTTTCATTTGAAAGCCAGCTGGATACATAATGTTCTTAGGAATGCTGCAAGGAAATACACATATCCTTCTCCTTCAATCATTCCATTTGCATTTTCTCTGCAAACGAAAACTTTTGAACCAGGTGCTCAATGAAATTTTAGCACTTGCCAGTAGTTTTGGATTCTGTGAAGGGAAGGTGGGACAAGAGGAAATTACATGAGTGAAGAGGGAGACTTTATCACACAAAAAGGACAGTTCTGAAAAGTTGGAGATTGCTGCGGAAGGAAGGAAATGGGTCCAGGTCATGTGAAATTAAACCAATTCTCCAGTTGTACCACCCTGCTTGATTCCTTGGGGACATGGCTACAGATTACTGTTTAATGCAGGGCTACAAAACTCACTATTTTTCTGACTTTTCTTTGCTGTCATCTATTGTTTGTCTAGATTTTGGCATCCCAGGCCTGATACCCCTATTTTAATAGATGTTTTAAATTCTGAAGTATTATTGTGTAACTAGTACAAACAACTTTGTGATTATTCAAAACATTTGCATATAATTTATCAATTATAATAAAAGGTTGGTATTTAATTTTTGAGTCAGCAAGTCATGAAATCTTTCAGCAGTCACTCTAATTTCTATCATTATCTACAACAGAGGGCATCTAAAGACCACCAAATTCTTACTGGACCATTTCAGCAGTCCTTCCCTCCCTCGCAGACCTGTGCTAGCCCTAGACATTTTTTATGAGAGTTTATATTTTGATTGCATAAACATTAGCACTTACTCCAGAACCTTGAAAACAGAGGAAAGGTTTAAAAATAAATCATGGGAATAGGAATTTTTCTGAAAGCACCTGGCCTTTCTTTCCATCACTGTCATGCTGTCAGTTGTGGTAAAGGCACTATTTCACCATCCTTTTATATCATCCTAGCCTGCTGACTTCACCTCTCTAGAGCCTGCAGATTAAATAAAGACTTCACAAAGTTAAATCTATTCTTCTCTTTCACTTGACCATATCCAGGATTGTAACTTGATTTGCTGCTCTAAATTGGCTAGATGGGAACTATTAATTCATTTATTTCTCTGATATTGACTTAAGCAAACATCTAAAGTAAAACTGAATGCTGTCTGAAAAAAAAGAAAGAGAAGGAAATGTAGGTGTGTTGGCATTTTAACAGCTTTTCCTTCAGTACTACCACACTGCTTAATGCACTATATAACAAGCATTAAATTATACATCAGGAAAACCTGCTTTTACCCTTCCTAGGGAAAGATTCCCAGTGTTAGTTTTCTCTTTCACTGTAGTTTTACAGCAATTTCTTTCATGGCCTGCTGGCAATTAAAAGATAGGCTAGATGTGCCAACAGGGCATTTTGTAAATCTCTGTTTAAAAATTAAATACATGTTCTTTGATAAAGTACTGTTATTGTATAAAGCTATCTTTTCATTGGTAAAGCCTAAGCTTAGCAGGATTGCAATGTTTTACTTATCTTCCCTGGGAATTATTCCCTAGACACATACATAGACACAAAGAAGACAGAAAAGTGCAAAACAGCCTCCTCTTAAATATCAAACCTATTAGGAACAAATACCTGAGAGAATGTAATAGTGGTTCTCAGATACTCCCTAGGCTGTAGTTATAAATAACTTGAAATGCAATCATGAGCTATAATGCTGCCCCAATGGAAAGCATGAATTTGTACAACTCTGAAAACAATGGAGGCAACTCTCCCCAGCAGAAGAAGAAAACTAGACGGATTTTACAAGGAGTGAATCTATTTTCGGTTCATTGCACTTTTGCATCTGTTTTTATCCATATGCTAATTCTATCTATATATTAAACTCATAATTCAAGCAGATTTCCTCCAAATAGGATTTCAATATGCATTTTAATGCTTGCATTTTGTCAAAGTAAATATTTAAAATGGTGTGTTCTTTCCAAGTATTATTTAAAGCAGGCCAGTGAAAGGTAGCCTCAGTGATGAGATGCGTCATGCTGCAGCAGTGATGCTATGTTATAATAGATGCTGCACTACTATTATTTCATTTTTATCACTTTTTGTATCACTAATCGAAATTGGTTTTACGCCTCCAAACAATGGTCTCTCAAAACAAGGTAATAACCATGAAATGAACAGTTTTTAACTAGCCCCAACCTACTGTATTTCCAAATGACGCATTATCTTGACATCATGACCACTACTAATCATTTTCAAATGTGGCTGGAACAGATAAATGGGAAAAATGAAAGAGTCTGCTTCTTAGAATGAAAGTGGCAATTACAGAACCCCCAAACTGCTATGCCTGTAATATTCATTATACAAGTCTGGGAAAGGAGTGAATTCCTTTCTGATGAAGATTTGGTTGAGCTAGTCCAGGGGTAGGCAAACTTGGCTCTTTTATGACTTGTGGACTTCAACTCCCAGAATTCTTCTTCTAGTCATGTTAGCTC